>JAAGNO010014456.1:19350-26308 GCA_033439905.1 Ceryle rudis | reverse complement strand
ATAAAACTGATCTTTTTTAAGAATTCAGTTTTATTTTAAAAATTGTATGTAAATTGCAATGATACAGTAGATAAAAGTGATATCCTTTAAACATCCTGAGTTTTTAATGAAGACAGGTAAATAACAGAAATTTAAGATCCTTTATGTATGAAGAAAAATTTGAGGAACAACTTCTTGAGCATGTTAAAAAACTACTTCTCTCCCCTGGCCAATCACTGGTAACTTTTAAAATCAAATCCCAAAGTGGCTTTGACTTATAGTGACCAGAGGAGGAAAAGCATGCATATTTTTTAGAAATGTATCCCAAGCAAGAACATTTCTAGTACGCAAAGAAGTCTGCAGCTGCGAGTGTTAACAAAGAAGAGATGTGGTGCCACCTGCTTTTAATAATTTCTTTCCACGCAAAGAAATAGATCTGTAAGTAGAAGCTGCAAAAAAAGTGCAGTGGAAGATGGAACCAAAGGCTAGAGCTGTTTCAGCTTTTTTGTTAACTATACTAGTTTGTGAAAGAACTGAGTCACTTTTGCAATCATTACTATTATTTTAGAGGAATATTTGCCTTGATTTTCTTCTGGTTTATTTATGACTCGTAAGAATTTTGTCATTCTGATTTGTAATTTGAACATTTATTCATGCTTGGTTGTCCTAGTCATATGATTTCATCTCTCTTATTAAGGTTTACCAAAGATCTGAAAGCAAGAAAATCATAAACAAATTTCTATTGATAGGAATGATCAGTTGGGATATTGCTTGTGATCTAGCTCATGGAAAATTCTGAACTACTACAAGCATTTCCTCCAGTATTTGAGGATTGTCCAAAGACTCACAAGTAACAAATATTCTTGTCAGTTGAAGTAGTTCTTTTGATTCTGAACTTCTTTGGCTGTCACAGGAAACAAGTAAGTGTCTTTTGCTCATTGGTTATTGCAGTATCTGTGTTATTGATTTTTACTAGACAGGTATTTTTCCCTCTTAGATGCTTGACACAGACACTGGTGGTTTGTGTGAATGGTACAGATGTTCATCCAGCTCGTTGAGAACCTAAACTGGAGTTTAACAGTTGTTGCTGACACCATTTAGGTTTGATTCAAAATCCTTGTGCTAGTTTGCAGTTCCTTGCCTGAGCTATCACAGATTTGGTGTTTGAGGGTAGGGAGGTCAAAAGTGTAATTAGAAAGATTACTTCAGTTGGTTTTAACCACTTCTAGTTGTGATTTCTGTAGCTTTAGTTTTAGTTGTGGAAAATGTGAGACCTTAACTTGAATTGGGCTAATTTTGGCTGTCTGGGAAATATTGCCTGGAATGGTTTGTTGCTTCTGGACAGGCTGGAAATATTTCCTTGTTTTTTTTACTTAATTCTCAATTTTCTTAACGCAAGATGTGGTAGGAAGGGAAAGTTTATTTCTCCCTGTGGAGCTCTCTCTTACTTTGATTCAGGTGCTGCTTTTGTTTCTTAGCTTTTTCCTTTGTTTTGTTTGTCATTTTTTCCCCTGATTGTGTATGACACTATATTGTTGCTCCTGCTGTGTCCGTTTGCACATGGAATACAATCCTGGAGAGCAGATTTTTTTACTGCAACTGTTCCCATCTTCCCACATGGTGGCACAATGGAGTAACCATTTTTTTGGAGGCAAAGGTGGTGTGTGCAGGTGAAGGTAATTTCTTCACCCAGAATCTTTGCCAAATTTTGGTCACTGGCCTGAAAGAGCTTTGTGAATGTTCTTCTGTGTGTTTGGTTGGTTGGTTGGTTTGTGTGGTTTTGTTTTGTTTGATTGTTTTCTTGTTGGCTTTTTTTTTTTGGGGAGGGAGGGATTTTGTTTTTTTGTATGGTGTTTTGTTTTGTTTGGGCTTTTTTTTTTATATGTAAGCCTCTGTACTGTTGACATCATGACCATAATATTGAGAAGAGACATTTTTGTGTTGGGGAAATGAATTTTCATAGAAAATGTGCTAGTTCTAAGTGTGCTTAGTACTTCTTGAAAGTTGCAAATGAGAGGTGGTGTAATTAGGGAGGTTATAAATACAAAGGACACAACACAGCAAGTGAGGATTATGATGATTATTTAGCACAGAACCATGACCATGTGTGTGCTTTTCTAAAGCAGAGTTCTTTTTTGTAAGGAATGTATCAGCAGGAAATCAGTGAGGAAAGATGTAGAAACCTGTTAAAGAGGAGCTTGGAAAAGCCGGTCAGCAACTATGTGACAGATATTTAAAACTCTGTATATATAATTTCTACATAATTTTCTCTCTTCTTTTGTAAACTAGGTACCAATAGTAGAAATAGGAGAGAGTTTCTGAAAATTTGAGGCACGTAAATGACTGAAGTTTGCACATGAATACAGGTCATTAAATAACTAAGTTTATTGGTGATTTACAGAAATATATAGCTGAAACAGGTGAATTCAGAGTTGAATGCTAACATCAAATAATTCAGATTTTTCTTCTGGCTGAATAGGAAGAGTGTTTTGCCCATCTCGCCTACCTTACTGGGGTTAAATGGTAAAAAACTGCAGAGTGTGCATGTGCATGCATGTGTGCAGCCCTGGGGTTCAGGGCACTGCAAAAAGAAGAAAAGTTTAATGAAGTTTCTGCTAGCCTGTGCTGTTTCCAAGGCAAGTCCCTGTTTCATGTTCCTGTCATGGGCTTTAACCAGGTAAAGAGTAGACACAGGTGCATAGGTTGTTTTCCTTGATCTCACTCCAAGGCTTTCCTGTGAAGAGACTGTACAATTAGTGTAAACTGGGGATTACACTATCATGTGAACAGATGGACATAAGGCATTTCCCAAGTCAGACTGATATAATATTTATAAGATGCCACTGAAATAATCTGTGATGAATATACAATCCTAGAGATGACAAGCACATTAATCAGAAAAGCCAATGCTTTGCCTCTAATGGGTGTCTCCAAGTCTGTCTCAGCTTCTCAGCTTCCTTCATAAGGTCATAATAACTTATTTGTCTGCTGACGCTAATCGTCATCATCTCTAAGTACCATTGATCTTTTAGTGTCTTTATATGGCACATACTGTCACTGCAAAGTCTTCTGTTTGAAAGCTTTACCTGAAAATAAGGCTATTAGCTGTTGATTTTAAATTTTGTTGAAGTCTAGTTCCCACTTCGTAATGCACCTTCTATATAATGTATGATCATTGTCATGAAGTACCAGCAACCTGAATCCAGGGGAAGGGAAAAAGAAAACATGAGTGAGAAAGAAATGCTGTATATTCTGTTCTTCACTGTGTATCTTTTTGTTTTGTCACAATTCTTCAACAGTCTTCAGAAAAGGAAAATGTAATGTCAAATGGAATCTGCAGGGAAAAAAAAAAAAAAGTAGATTAAAGTGTTTCTATGTCTCATAAAGGTGAAAACCTTTTCATTTTTACCCTACAGACCATGAGCTTCAGAAGAGGAAGACAAATCACTGCAGAGTAAATATCTGCTAATTCACATATAATGTTTGTTATTGTATTGAGTACGGTATACTTCAGATCAGAAATTTGGTAGTGAATTGCTACATTGAAGTATCTGTACACTAGGGCCATATTTGGAGTATTTCTGGTTACCATTACCATGATGGTGAATGACAGAATTCCACCATGACTTTTTTTCTGTCATGAGACCTTTCCATAAAAAACATGAGCCATAGAATAGGTCACATACATAGAACTAGATCTAGATATTTAATTAAGTTTATTAGTTAGTCTACTATGCTCTCAGTCTTCCAGGTCTAATGGCCAGCCCTGGTAAATTTTGAGTATCCCCATGACTGGTTTTTTGTCAAACATATGACAGCAATTGATATTTGCAGCATATTGTTTTGTTGTTGCTCTTGTCACTGTAGTGGAGAAACTGTCTTTCTCAGCCTGTATTAACTGGTTTTGGTGCTCTAGAGAGTGACTTCCTTAACCTCTTTTTTTTTTTTTCTCTCCTACTCTGCTTTTCTGTAATCCATGTGATGGTCTAAATGATTGGAACCTGAATTTTCTGGATGCACTTGTAATTACTGATTATTTTCAAATTTATTAAGGATAAATTGCTGTATGATTTATGGGGAAATTAATGAGAGTTTGTGACCAAATGTCTAGCTTGTAATTTATTAGCAGGAAATATAATTATTATTTCATATTTCATGCAAGACATTTAATAATTTATTATGGAGGTATTACATCTTGAATACCACTAATCTCAGATGCTCTAGATTTAAAATTTTATGACCTTATGCTCTTCCACCCACAGTCAGAGCCAAAAGCGAACTATGCCCAAACTTATATTTGTGTGGAGTTTAATCGTAAATCAAATTTTGCAGTTCAGACTGTGAGTGGAAATCTTCTTTAAATAGCATTAGAAACACTTCACCCAATCTGCCAGATGAACTCTTATGAAAGAACTAATTCTGAAGAACTTGTGTTATGTAATCAGTGAAAATGAAGGTCAATTAATAACACTGTCAAAACCTTACGAGGCTTTGACTTATAAGAGAGTCCTTATCATACACAGATTCCATTAAAAACCTCCCAATTGTAACACATTTGGTCTTGTTCTAGAGCAAAAATTCACACCAGTTTGTCTGCAGTGTGGATGGGAGCCACGATGGGAGCCTCTGAAACACACAGCCTGGATCCCTAGCACAGGACTCAGCTGGGGGCTCACCCATCCTCTGCCCTTGTGTTCATTTGCTGGAAAACCCACTGGAAGGTGACAGTGGAAAGCCCAAGGCATTGCTGACCTTTAGGCAGTGTGGACTGTCAGGAAACTAGGATACACCTGTGAAGTCTGCAGAGTATTAGTGCAATAACACAAATGTATGTCGAGTCCCATTTCTGTACTCAGATTAGAGTCAGTTGCTGCATTATTGAACGCATTTAAGATGATAAGTGTCTGATTCATCACCTCTGTTTTTGTAAAGTTTGCAGTGAAGTGCTGCTCCATTGGCTCTTGGTTGGAAACTACATGTCACTGGATTTGGTGATCACAAAGTGATCATAGTTAAGATCCATATTCTGGTAATGGAAATGTGTGAACTAATATTTTTTTAACACTGCAGTGTAACAAGGGGAAATATGTTGAAAAACAGCTCTAAGTTCAACCTGGATAGAAACTAGAAGGGAAAACACATAATTTCTGTGGGTATCTTGGGAAGACATAGACTGGGAAAGTGAAATCCTGCTTTATGTTATTCCTTTTTATTCATGGTTAGGACATCAATAATACAAAGCACTTCTTCAAAACTTTGGAGTTATCCAGTCCTAAGCTACTGAAATGATTTTCTATTTTAGGTTTAGCTGAGGAGCGGTGCTTAGCTAAGTCCCATATATTTTTTTTTCTTTCTTAGTCAATGTGTCAGAGCTGTAGTTACCATGCTGTGATTATTACATATCAGCCTCCAAGGTCATTTAAAAATGTAAGAACAACCTAGAACAAGAAGCTGCTTCTTTAATTCAGAAACATGCAGTTTTCCCGAGTCAAATTCCTGAGTTGCTCTCAGGCTGCCCCAGAAAGCAGCTGGGTGGGCTACTGTGTCTGCACATGTATGTACACCAGGGAAAGGCAAAGAGGTATAGGAGGCCCTGAGGTCAAAATCTAATAAATGAAAAGGTCTTACATGATCTAAGATACCAGGCCCATTTGCAAGGCCTGGAAAGCTGACTTCATTACTGTCTGCCTCAGGTTATCTGGGTAGACAGTGACAGATCATTTTGCAGGGCCAGAAGGGAGCCAGATCAGTCTGCCTAGAAAAACAAATAAATCCAGGCCTGAAACTCAGATTAAAAAAGATTTACAAGGCTCACTGTTGCATGTGGCGCTCTCAGAGAGGATTTTGGCTGCTGGCCCTGTGTGGCTACCCTGTTGTACATTTGCTGCAATCTGCAAAGAGAGTTAATTACCTTTTTTTTCTGATTGCAGGAAGTTTTCTTTCCTTTTTTTTTTTTTTTCCGTAACATCTGCACAGTAAACAGACAACAAACCATATATACAAAGACAAAAAAGAGAAGGGAAGGGTCTTTCACAAAACAAAACAATCTTAAAAAAAGAAAACATAAATCTTTGTATGTCTGACCTTTTAGTCATACCTTTTCAGGAGCAGATTGACTGAAAAAATATCATCAAACTGTTGAAAGTGTTATATCTTCCATTCTGCATAAAAACAAAAGCAACGTCTCTTCTAAGTAAGATAGGGAAGAAAACATGCAGAATCATTATTTTTTTAAAAAGCATGAGATCTACTTGATATATTAGAAATTAAAATGTACGTTTTCTTTATTAAAAGACCTTTTAATTTATCTGCTGATAAAGTTAGAAGTAGTGAAAATGGTCAAATGAAAGATCTAATTATGGTTGTTCTCTTTCTTCCTGTGTAAGATCCTGAAAAAAAAATAAACCAGACACTAATGATAGAACATGTAGGATGATGTGGTGGGTTACTTTAAGAGTTTAACTTTTTTGCTGTTGATTCCTTTCTTCTGTCTGCTACATTGATGTAATTTGTAAGCACCTGAGAAACACAGTCTGTATTTTATTTCCACACAGGCCCACTCAGTAGTCAACAGAAATCTAGTAGCCATCATCCCTCATTATAATGAACACATTGAGAGGAAAACATGGGGAAAAAATCTAAGAAAAAATAACAAAAATTGTAGTATTGAATGTTATAAGCAATATGCATGCTCCTTTTCTCAACAATTTGTAGAATGATTGCTGACACTCATGATGTTTTTTTCTCAGAAATGGGGAAGTCTGTTCTAGAGATGCATGTGGTGCTGTTTCTGAAGTATTATTGCCTTTTGATCATAAATATGTTCAACTGAGCGCCTATCTTTCACTTTTCTGTTACTGAACAGTGTTTCACTCATCTGGTGGATTTATGCCTATGTTTGGGTCAAACAAGCAAATATGGGATGGTTTGCCATACAGAAGCAGATAAGGTTTATCAACATATATGGAAAAGATAAGAT
>JAAGNO010014455.1:62285-82729 GCA_033439905.1 Ceryle rudis | reverse complement strand
AGTGTCAAGAGGAAAGGGACACAGCCTCTTCTCACTCATGCCCTGTGATAGGACAAGGGGGAATGGATACAAGCGGGAGCACAAGAGGTTCCACCTTAATGTGAGGAGGAACTTCTTTATCATAAGGGTCACAGAGCACTGGAACAGCCTCCCTAGAGAGGCTGTGGAGTCTCCTTCTCTGGAGATTTTCAAAACCCGCCTGGATGCGTTCCCTTTGTGACCTCTGCTAGATTATATGATCCTGCTTTGGCAGGGGGGTTGGACTTCAAGATCTCCAAGGTCCCTTCCAGCCCCTGAGATCCTGTGTGTGATCCTATGTGTGTAAAAAAATCCTAGTATATCTTTAAGAAAATGTCATTACCTAGTACTACAGTCTAATATATTCTCAATCTAAAATAGAAAACTATAGTAGACTAGAAAAGACTAGTTTGGTCCTTCATCCTCACTGATCTTAATGGGAAAAGTGGTCACTGGTCATGCTAATGTAGCTTTGACACATCATGACTTGTTTTCCTTCTGATATTTTTCCTAAACTAGGTACCAGTGACAAAACTAGAACTTGGGTTAAGCTCCAGAGAATAATTGTCCTTCTGTTTTCCATACTGATCTAATATTCCCAGTACTAATGTTTGTAAATTGTGATTTGCCCAGATGAACTGAATTATATTAGTTCAATTTTGTAACTTCTCTTCATATTTATATGCACACACTCATTCTCAGCAATAATTTTTTCACTAATTTTTTTCCTTCTCACATGGTAGCACAGACCTCTACAAATATATATATTAGTCAACTCTAGTTTGAATTCCAGATTTTTTTAAATTATTTTTTGTCAGAAAATCAGGGAGTAGATGCATTTTTTTCAGAACTACTGTGATTACTGTATGCAAATCTAGAATCACTGGTAAAGCTATATGGCAAAAGGGAGGGGAAAAAATTTAATCTAAAGTTCCAAAATTCAAAATATTTGTAGACTTTGTCTTACTAGGAAGCTACACTTCAGGCTGACTGCAATGGATAGGTAATGTGTAAAAGTAATAAATGCAGTGATTCATTACTATCTCTAAGAAAAGCTTCTAATTTTATCTGAATACACTGATATGAACTGTTCCATCATTAGAATATATTTTCCTGAATCTTCCATCAATGATTTTGTGAGGAAAAGAGGCTAACAGTATATTCTCAAACATAACAACAGACCCAGTAGAAGGAAATTTTAGGACCATGTTGAATCCCCAGGTTTAGACAGTCTGTTTAGAAAGATAGCAACGCTAGTGGTATTTTAAGCAATCCAAGCTCCCTGTTATGTATTTAAATGTTGTTCACATACTTAATTTTAAAAATCTAATGATTTTCATGTTATTTTAAACGTGGTGGAAAATTATACGGTAGGTCACAGTGCTTTCTTAAGTGAGTTCTCTCACTCATGTTCCTGTCAGTTTGTGATGTGGTATGAATTAAGCCTTTATACCTCTTCAGCACAGTAGGCTGTAAATTAATAGGTGCAAAGAAAGCAATAGTGTTCTGTGAATTAAGCCTCAATTTACTGCTTCTGTACTTCTCACTTCATACACTGTTCACATGCTGGTGTTAACAGCTAAGTGGTCTCTGTGTCTTTATAGCTAACACAGTCAAGAGATTATATTAGTTTAGTCACTACTACTAGCATGAAGTATATTTACCATCCTCTTTACTTTAGGGTCAAAATCCTTGCAAAATCTTACATGTACTTTTATGCATACAAATACTAATATATATATTATTTAGCATGAAGATAGTACAAAAGCTAAGCAATGCCTTTCAGCTATGTTTTCTTTAAATACAAGCCTAAGAACTTTTGTAAGATTTCTGTGAGATATTAACATAAATGAAGCATATTTATTAACTGAGCCTTAAATAGATTTGCCTTTACATGAAGATTCCACCAACAATTTCTTTTAAAATACCAGATTATTTCCATCACCTTAACCTATGATTACAAGATTAACATATAATCCAAAGGAAAGGTGTGGTCCAAAAGGAAAAATGGGAAAGTGTTTTGTTACATTTCTACTTGAAGCTCTCAGAAGAATTACATACATGCTTACCATCATGATATGGGCCAGTGTCTGGGTAAAGGCCACAAGATACTGATATACTCTTCTGCTGCCCTACACAGCAAAGGTAAATGTACCAAAACAGTCCTGTTTTGGGGGAGTGGGAAAGGAGGGGGGGGTATGCCTGCTGGATCAGAGATAACATTAGTGATGGTGGTATTCCTGTGGGTTTAGGATGGTTTTTGTTCACTCTGTGACAGTGGGAGAGTTGGTTTGAGTACACCTCTGGGCTCATTTGGGATATCACTCTGCAAAGGGTCTTCTGACCAAGAGCACCAAATTCCCCCATTGCACTCTGAAGTTCAAATTTCCCTGTTCCTCCAACCCAGCCTGAAGCTCTTTCCAAAATCATTATACTCATTAAAATCTGTTATACTATCCCCCAACACACCCAAACAAAATTCTTCTTATATTAGTTTCATTCTTATCTCCCAACTCCCCAACTCAAAGCCCTTATTCCCTCCATCATACCCTTTCTTCCAGTCCAATGCCAGCAACTCTGAGATCACATTCAAATTCAGATGTTGCATTTCATCTTATTTTTGAAACCACAACTTGTACTCTTTGTCTCTTTCTTCATTATGGTCATTTTAGCTATTATACTCTGAAGGTGCCTCATTGCAACCAGCAGAGCCCATCTCCTCATATAATGTTTACTATATTATTTAATATACACTTAAATAATAAAATTTTTAAAAATCATGCACATTCTCCCCTATCTCTCCCTGTTCTCCTGTTCAGGGAGAGAAATGTAATCCTATTCTAAAATAACAATTCATTTGCATCTTTGCTATCACATCAGCAGTGGTCCAGTTTCATCTTTCCTCCTGTAGAAATGTTAGGGGGAGGGACTCTTCAGTACCACTCTCATCTATATTGTTTATTCTTTCCATGGACTCCAAAGGTACTGAGCAGAGTACATCATATTTTCCCAAGTCTGCTAACGATTTACTTACCACTGTGCATAATTCATTTTTTCAAGCAGGCATTTCAACTCTTGCAGAAAAAACATTTTGGATCATTATGATTTTGTTAAATATAGCAAAGTACAAGATACATCACTGATGAGATCAGTTTATTAATCCTTATTATGGGAAAACTGTAGGAGTGAAGAAGCTGTTTATCTGTATATGTTTGGGTATAGCAACTGCTATGCCAAGGTATTGGATATAGATACTGGATTAAAACATGATTTTTCCCACTCGGGATTTTAAAAGATTCTGGAAAGCAGTACTTTAAGAACTAGAATGTATCAGTTGCCTGTCAAACATGTTTAGTATACCTAACTGGCATCCTATGCAAAACACTGTGTCTATTTTCTTTCCAATTCCCTAATCTGTGAGTGGGATAATCCTTTCTGAGACTATGCTTAACAATTATGGGACTAGTGAGATATTCACTCCAAGATTACAGAACTCCACAGGCACTCAAGTTCAGAATGTTGTTTGCAAACTTTTTATATATTTTGACTATCACTGCATCGCATGGTTGGCTTTTTTTCTTTAAGGGGTTGAGGGTTATGTTTTTCAAAGATTAATCTACTAGAAACCGAGGAGAAAAAGGACAAGAAGGTCAAGTACAGTGTGTCAATACTTGTTTGAGATAAGTTTTACCAGATTTTAAGATTCAACAATTGAACATGGCAGCAAATGCTGAGGGGGGATTCATAAACAGGACATGTTGGTGGGAGAGGAAAGGAAGAAAGCAGTGAGAGTATGGGTGTTGCCAACAGAAAATGACTGGCAGAAAACGTGAAAAACAAGCATCGGCACCAAAGGCAGGACTTAAAAGCTGGGGTAAAGATTTTTCCACTAAGTCTTTTAAATACACGTGACATTTGCCATATTAATTATTTTAGGGATTCTTCTCTCATTTCTTCAGTTTGCAATATGTGAATGCCTACTGCTGTTCTGTGCTGTAGCTAGAGTCTGAACAAACAGGGTATGGAAAAAATCACAAAAATATCTTCTAAACAGAATGTTAATTTTAATGAAGTAAATAAACATTTCATTGATCCTAAATGTCTAATATTTTGTTATGATCATTGTATTTTTCAGTCTTACAAGAGTCTTCATATAGACACACATACTACCTTTCTCACTCACCTGAAGAGTATCTTAGTCCTTCCAATGTACCTTGGGGGATTGAAACTATATAATGTCCTATTACAAGTCAGTTTTAAAAGTTTTGCTGTTGCTATATATATTTGATAGATAGTGTTCAAGTGCTAAACAGCATTAATGATCATTTTGAAATGTGATAGACTATGGAATTTTTACACATTAACCAGAAAAATTGCAACATGAAAGTTAATAGAAAGAATTTGAGGGTATGCAACTTAATTTCCTGAAAAAAAAAAAGAAATAAATAAATAATTTTAAAAAAGAAACATGGCTCATGGCAGGTTAGACAGACAGGTTATCAAGTACAGAAGCTTATATTTATTGGATTCAGTTTCCTAACCAAAATAGACAAAAGGGGAAGTCCAGTTAAAAGCTAGAGAATAATAAGAGTTTCTAAAAACTAGTAGACAGCAAGAGAACCCTTTACCAACATCTCAAATACAAACATAGAGCTTTGCAGAGTTTTGCTGGCAACAAAAAGAGATGACTGTCAGAAGCTTTCTAAGGAGGCTAAATAATTGCAAATAAACTAATAAATTGCAAATAAATTAATATGTGTTCTCAAATGAAAAATGTAGAATCTAACTGCCTTCCTCTTGTCGCATGGTATTGGCATATCTTTTCTCATCTGATGCAGAAGGAAAAGAAAACAAAACCTTATATCATCAAGTGTATTTCATGAGCCCTTTTCTAATGTGTAGCAACTTTATTGAAGGTGTATCCACAAGTAACACATGTTTTCACAGTAAACCAATAGATGGTGCTGTTTAGCTGTATAATTATGCAATTCTGAGCTAAATATTCAGCTCATAAGTATGGGTCTACATACATATGGTGTTTATCAAAAAGGTGATTTAGACCACTCCATAATCTCATGCACTACTGTTATAGAAATCTCACATTGAGGGTGCTAAGATTAAGACAGATGTCTATAAACAGGACAGGAAATATGCAGACTGAAGTAGAATCATAGAATAATTTGGGTTGGAAGTGACCTTTAAAAGTCATCTGGTCCAACAACTGTGTAATGAGCAGGGACAACTTCAACCAGATCATACTACTGGTTTGAATTGTATCTAAGCCCTTGGTGTGGTGTATTTATTTAAGAAACACAAATTACTATTATGATGCAGCTGTTAAGACAGTTATTCTTTATTACAGAAATAATAAGTGAATTTCAGATGACTCTGGGTGCTTAAATTATATTCCAAGATTATAGTAATTCAATATTGTTGCTTCAAAATCACTCTCATATCAACATACATTTTTACGGCCTTTCACTAGGATATTGAGGTGATTTATAAGGAAGTCAGAATAATCCTAAAGGTTTTTTAAGTAGTAAAAGGAAATTAATTTGGACTAAAAAGTATGAAGAGTAATTCCTTCTCTTGTATTGGCAAATGCTGATAAAAATTTGGAGGATAATAATTGTGGATTTAAATGGAAACACAGTCAGCATTAGTACTGTAAGATAAAAGAAGAAAAAAAAAATTTTAGAAAAAGTATGTTCAATATTAAAATTCCAGGTTAAAAAATAATAATTGCACAAATAGTCTTAGCATCATATTCACCTTTCATGCATACTATAATAGGATTCTTTTCTCAAATGTATTTTTAATCTTGCAGAAATCATGTCAAATCCCTGTTTACATGAAAGGCTCATTAAGAGATTTTCAAAAGGATGTTTTATCCAAGACATATATGCCTGATTTTACCTCAAACCATGGCCATTTAGACTGAAGTTCTAAGATCTTAACACCATCTCTTGATTTATTTTTAAGCACTATATAACTTAAACTGAAGTCTAAAGAGACATGTTTGGTAGTATTAAAAAAGTGATATTCTATGTTAAAATATTTTTATTTTATTTTATTTTATTTTATTTAGTTCTAATAAATAACAATAGAGGAGCTCTTAAGACTCAAAAAATCCAGCCATTTGGTGGATGTGGAGACAGACTCCAGGCATAGCAGAGACTTACTCTTATGCTCCCAGAACTACTGGTTTTGGCATTGCAAGCAAGACCTTACCAACTCAAGATAAACATGTTGTACATCTGAAACTCCTTTATGTAATAGCATATTAAGCAAGTGATTCAAATTCAAAAAGGTTTCTTTCATCTACAGTCTAATAATACATTTACTTCCTCCACAGATTAAAAAGCCTCTTCTACCTGCTTCATGTTCATTTTACAAACACAGATATTCATCTTTTTAAGGTTGTTGACACTCATATTGATTCAAAGTAGAAAATAAAATGTGGTCATCTATATGTGCACATCCACTGCAGATCCAGAGATATATATTTCCTTTTAATTAGGAGAAAAAAACAAACTTGAATAGCTTTGTGCAATCTAATTGTATCATGGACATAAAATAAATAGTACGGTAATATCACTTGAATCTTTTATAAACTAATTCCATTACAATGGACTGTAGGAATGATTTTCAAATTATCTTTTAAGAATAAGAAAAAGTAAACAAATATCTTTTCAATACATTGGAAAACAAAAATCAGCTATGTAACATGGAAATTAATTGATCATTGTAAAGGTTTAGAAACATGAGGCATATAAGTAATACAATATAATATTACTATTATATTTTAAACATAAGGAATATAATATAATCGGTATAATATATCTTCTATACATATTTTATCGACAGATTATTTTTCCTTGGTATTTAGATTCTACTTGTTCTAGCATTTCCATTGCTTTACTTTTAAAATGTTCATCCACTTTTTAATGTAATCATATTGGAACTGCTTCTGACCTTGTTGATACATGTGTAAAGGGTAAACCAGATATATTGCACCATACACCAAAATCACTAGAGAATCAACAGTCTGAAATTATTTTCTTTATTCTCAATCTTCTAGCTTTTGCAGTGATTGTGTATCTGTCTTTCTATGCTTTTCACTAGGAAAATATTTGGCTTATTTTACAGCAAATATTCCTTTAAGTGAAAAACCAATCATAATTAGCAGACCGTGCTAATGGAATATGTGTCTTCTAACACAAAACTGCTGTATAAAATTGTCGACATGCCAGATACAATAAAAAGGAGCAATTAAAAAAAAAAAAAAAAAGGTCACATTTTAAGATGATACACCTCTAGACCATTAGTTCTAACTATGGAACAAATTCACATTTAAACACACAGCTGATTTTAGCAGATTACAGCATGCACTACATTTAGCATTACTCTAATGTCGCTATGGTAACTCCTCTGGTTTAAATATAGCTGAATGTGTAGCTTCATTTGAAATTATCCAATAATCCTTTAAACATATTCAACTCCCCATAGCTTCTCCAAACTTCTATCAGTGATCCTAGGAACTCAAATCCTTAGCTTTTACTGATCACAGTTTAGCATTATAAAAAAAAAAATAAAGGTAAATAAAAAATCTTCAACACAAACCCAAAATATAGAGAAAATGAGAAAAATGTTTAGACTGAATTATTGGAGAAACAGGATTCTTATGGTCTCTCTGATTTCCAACATAATGCTGATGAATATCTACGAGATCAACACAGGTTACATTTCCACTGTTTTCTACTCACAGTCCTCTACATCATCTATTATGAGAAATCTTCTGGGAATGGATATGTATATGTGACTGTTTGTAAAAGTAAATGTTAATCCTATATTTGCATGTTTAAATTCAGTGACACACTAATTTCTTGCAACAAAGTTGAAAATTTGTTGTTGGTGTCTATTAGAGCCTCATAAACAAAAGTAAATGGAAAAAACATTGGAGAAAAGATTGACATTAATGTCTACCATGCATGTCTGTGCAAGAGAGAGAGGTAAACAGGGTACTCATATATATTCCATTTCAGACAGTCAGACATGAACACTTAATTTTATATAAAGCTACCTCACTGACTGCCCTTACAAAGCTTCTGGTCATGTGGAAATGTTACAGAGTAATCTTGTGATGTAGATCCAGAAGTACATCCAGAAGAAAGTTTTTACATTTTTGCCAAGCATGGTTGCTACGTGTTTTTATTTGATAGAGTTTTTCAACAGATTAGAAACTTCACAAATATTAAAATATTGCACTGTCTAGCCTGTCATGACATTAAAATAATATTGAGAGAGCTTCAGATCTCCAGAAGGGGATTCTGAAGATAAAAACCATCAGTCATCTGTGAACAACAGCTCTGCACTTTTTGTCTGTTCTACAATTTATAGTAACATTGCATGTCAAACACAAGGTGTTCTCAGAGATTAAAAAAAAATGAAAAACCTGCATATGTATCATGCAGAGTAATCCTAACACAAACTGTACTGCAATTTAATCCATTCTCATAGACAGAACTATCATCTTTTCCTTAGTAGAGAGAATGTAGATTTAGCATTGTAATTACTAAGCCTTACTATTGCTAAGCAAATAGTTTTAACATCAGCCAACATAAGATAATAGTACATGCATACTGAATACATGCAGTAAGAGTGAATTATATAACCTGTTTAGAATAAGATGACATCTATTTGCTTTCTATACATTCCTGTTTTACTGTGAGGCTATTTTGTTCACTACTTTCATTGTTGGAGTACAGTATGATAAGGTATTCAAGACACAACATCAGAAAATATTCTCATATCAAATTCAAAACAACATCAATAAATGTTCACTGTTAAGATACTTCACAAATATAACTCTCAAAGATGGATGAAAATATGAGGAAGGAAAGAAGTAGAATCTTTTTTCCTTTTTTTTTTTTTTTTTTTTTTTTCTGGATGGTGAAAGGGACCAAAGGAAAACACATAAAAAAAGCAATCATTAGTAACATGTAGAAAATACGTCTTCGTATCTTTTTTAAATACTCACCAAAACAGAAAAACAGAAATCGAGATCTGTACAAGATCTGTACAAAATCTGACTTACCATATTGATGGTGCTTCTGTTCCACTGATCTCTAAGAAGTCATATCCTTCCTCTAACTGGAAGTCAGTAAAGACCAAAGCAATGGTATCTCCTGGTTCAGCCAATATGGTCCAGGTGCAGTCAGCATTATTTTCATACTCAGAAGGGAAGTGAGGACTTGAAATAGTTCCGCTTGTCCCACGTAGTGTCCCTCCACAAGCTCCTTCAGCTGATGAACAGAATATCAATTACTAGCGGAGCTGCACTTTAAACATGTGAAGCACCATCTTTGTAAACCAAGCTCTTCTGAGCCTGCAGTACCAACAAGTATACAAATAGAGACAAATAGAGTTCTATCCAGGTAAATGGAATACAGTATTTTCTGGTCTTTAGGCTGCAGTAATTTTTGGGTTTACGTTTTTGACTTTTTTTCCTTGTTGGTGACACTTTAGTGCCATGCCAAGAAGGAACTGGGCAAAGAATCACAGAAATACAGTTAGTATCTGTGATAGAAGTTTGAAAATATTGAACATTTCTAAAGATCATTCTTATAACATTGCAGGAAAAAAACTTTAAGATTTAAATACTGTCCTAAATGAGGAAGTATTAACAAAATCATACTAGCCATTCTCAAGTGTTTTGCATTAAATCAGGATGTTTACAGATGGCAAATAAAATCAGAAGATTTTGTTGCCAGATGGACCTTCCAAGGTTCATGCATCATCAGTTAGTTACATAATTTTTCATCATTGTTAATCAAAGCTCAGAAACTACAGAGCATAGGAATTTACTGTTAACACTGGAATGTTATTTACTATGCCCCATAAGTTTTCATTGAAAGCTTTAAAGAGATGTTGATTATTATTTTTATTTGGTATCAAAATACATAATTAAAACAAACAAATGCAACAAAACCACAACAAAAACACACACAAAAAAAACCCAGCAAACAAACCCCACAAACAGCAAAACCAAAGTGCAATGAAACTTGTCATCCATAAAATTCATTAACATAAAAAATTAAAATTTCATCAATTGGGTTTTGGTGTGTTGTAATGTAGCTACAAAAGCTACAGCAGTAGTAATTAAAGATATTTGTGCATAGGTGAATGATCAGAAGAGAAACATTTCATTTTTAGCCACTTTATCATCTTTACTTACTGCTATTATCATTAGGCATTATTTTCAAACTAGAAGTGCATGTGGAGATTTAAAAACAAATAGCTTGGCAAGGTGCATGACACAATGAACTTACAGTCTAATTAGGATAATAATGGAATATCTAATTAAGACAACAGAGAGGGGTAGGAGTAGAGCTGCTCTTCTCAATCACAGTTGAAAGCCTGACAGTGAAAGTGAGTTTTAAAGAAAGATTTGAAGGAAAAAGGACTCATTTGGATCAAAGGAATAGTGTGGCTGGTAATTTTAAAAAGGAGAATAATAAAAGAGGTTAAATAGCTAATAAGGGACTGAAATAAAAGGAAGAATTGGAAGAAAGGCAGAAACTGTAATTTCCTTAACTTTTGAGTATCGTATGGGCCATTAATTTGACTAAAAAGTGGAGAGAAACTTGCTGAAAAGATTCAAACAGGTAGTTACCATTACTCTTCTATATGCAAAGTAAATTTTGACATCAAGAAACGTAACATAAAATTGGCTACCAAAGCCTTATTGAGCTTCTTGATTTGTAGGCACACAAATTTCTCAGAGGAGGGCAGTTCTTTTTGATAAATTTGTCTTACTTTCTGGACCCTGATATTTATGTGTTCTTTTTTTAAATGAAGGAGATTTAAGGATGAAATAGATCTATGCTGCTAACACATTTCTATTTGCTGGTGAGATCAGGCCATTTCTGTGATTCCTTCCTCTATTCCTAGCTTTTTATACAGTGCATGTTGAAAAGACCATTTTGCCTCTGAGGGATGAAAGGGGAAAGGAAGTGAAAATTAAAGAACTCATGGATAAAGCCAAGGATCAACATTCCTGGTGCATAATGAATGCAAGGATTACTATAATTAAAAAATACTGTAAAACTATAATAAATCAGAAAGGAAAATCAAGATTTGTTATCAATTAATATCTAAAATGACCATTTTTTAAAAACTGTATCACTTTCAAGCACTTCAGACTATCATCTAACCGGGCAAAGAAAAACAAATTAATTTGATACATCCTATGCCAATATTTCACTAGAGAAACTAACATTGAGTTATTGATTTCTGCTTCTGTCATCATGAGGACCAGAGTTTGAATGAACCATCAAAAACCAAAACATGATGATTTTTACCCTCTCTTTTTTTCAGGCTTTCTAACTTACTCATATTTTGTCATAACGGGGGGTGTGTGTGTATTTTTTAAAAAGTATACATATGTAAGAGTATGATTGTCAGTTAATAACACATATAGGTTTTATCTTTATTCTTGAAAGCCAGCAAGCAGGTTTTTCCCAACCAGCATGATCAGCAAGATGTGCAAAATCCTAAGTGAGTCATAACTTTTTGGTACTAGCCATACTAGCTACTTACAAAATTTTAAAGGTCTTTTCCAACTCAAAGCATTCCAGGATTCTATAAAATTTTGTTATGACAACATCTTCAATGACACCATCTCCCACTGTGTTTAAACCAACATTAAGTAACATACCAGTGGTAATTACAATGCTACTCAGTGTTTCTGCTGCAGAGCCCTTGAATAAGCTTTTAGCTCTAAAGCTCTGAATGTTACAGCTGACAAGGAAGCCTTATGTAGTTGATTATTTCTGGCAGTCATATGCTAAAATCTAAGTTTATACACTGTACATTACCAAAGAAGGCTGAAGGAACTCAGGCAACTATAGACATCTGCCCAGAGGGATACAGAGGGATACACAGCTTTTTAATCTATTCGTAACACCTTCTCGAAAAGGTTTGCAAACACACAAATTAGCTCAGAAATTAAAAGGCAACATTAGTCAGGTAAGAAACAAAATCAGACCAGAAAGTTAGTATTTTCTCTCTGACAGATGTGGATAGGTTAGGGAAAGACTGTGGCAAATACAGGTCCACAGAATGATCTTTACTCTGACATATTTCCCATGTTCCAGAAGCCTGTGGTTTGGTAACTTCCTTTATCATAGGTGACGCTCAGGCTAAAGCAACCAGACTACTGAATGCTAAAACTTAATAAATTGCCTAAGAGTGAACATAGGTAGACAAGACGTGGCCACACCACTCAGAGGGCAAGAGACAAACTTCAGACATATGCTGTGTTTCAACAGCTGGCCACAGAGCTAGTTTGTCTCCTTGGACTGATTGTCCTTCTTGGCCATGGCCTTCTCTATGTTCTGCTTTTGAGAGATAAAACAGTGCTTGGGAGTCTTAATGCACCACTGTGCTTGGAGTAATTTGATAGCAGATAGTGCCTCCGGCTTCTTGAATGCAAACTCGAAGTGATTAACGAATTGCATTTTAAAATGTGCAAGTAATTAATTCCAAACACTCGTGGTTATTTTCAAGTTGTAAGCAACTGCACAAAGTGCTGTTTGTATCAGCATAAATGACTACTTGAAGCACAAAGCTACAAACATTTGGATCTCTCAGTAGTCAGGAATTAAGTGCTCTGAATTTAGAGTCTCTGCATCTTATATAAAGTACATATGGCTGGCACCATATAAAACCATGAAGTACATATGGCTAGCACCACTTGGCAAAAAACATGTATACTGTATAGCTTAGGTAAAACAGATAAACATATCCATCAAGTTAATGTATGGAAAAAAAAAAAAAAAAAAGAAAAAGAAACAATAAAAGAATCACTGGGGCACCATGGCAGCTAGTGAAAAATCTTAACATTTTTCTCCAGACTAGAAAGAGTCATTTCACCAAAAAAAGCAATCTGAAAAATTTGGTAAACTGTGTTTTGCATAAATGAGATCTCACTTAAAAGGAGATGCAAGTTCTGCTAAGCAGATATTCAAGGATGGAGTAAGAACAGAAACAGTATCTTAGAAAGCTTCCTTATTTAAATTGGCATAGATGTCTTCTGAACAGCCAAGCTTTTTTCCTGGACTTTCCTCTCCTTTTCACACAAATGTCTTCTAGAGTGAAATGTTCTGTATTCTATATGCCTTTTGTATACAAAAACTAGTAAAATATTTATGTAAGTGATAAATATTTATTGCATAGTAAAAAACATCCCACATTTAAAACCCACTTAATCTTTCAAAATTAATTTAGATCTGAATTTAAATGATCAGAATTGTTTATTCAGCTTTACTTTATACTGAACGGTCCTAATTTGAAAGACCATTTGACTACATTAAACTTGTAACTTATAAAAATATAGGTTTGACTTAACGTACAAAATTCATAGTAATAAAGAAAAGTTTTGTCTTATGTTATTCATAGTCATTTCCCTACCTCTTTATCACTAACAACATGCAATTAAAAACTTGACTGATATTCTATAAGTCATCATCAAATGAATTACTGTCATTTTGAGTCACATTTTATAAGTCTTATTGATTAAAGAAAATTGCAGCTTTAGAGGGTTCTAAATGAACCATGGCCATACATTATTTAGCATGTCTCTGAAAAAATATCATTGAAACAGGTCTTTATTTATTGAGACTGGAGAGCAGCCTGGCAGAAAGAGGTCTGGCGGTTTGAGCTGGTGGCAAGTTGACTGTGACTCAACAGTGTGCTCTGGCAGCCACAAGGGCAAACCATGCATGAAGCATGTGCATGAAGCACAGCATAGCTAGCCAGTTAAGGGAGGTGATTATCCCACTCACCACTGCACAGGTGCAACCCCACCACAAGTACTGTGTGCAGTTTTGGGCACCTCAATTTAAGAATGACATCAAACTATTAGAGTGTGTCTGGGGGAGGTCAACCAGAATGATAAAAGGTCTTGAGGGCAAGTCTTCTGAGTAGCAGCCTGATGTAGGTTGGTTTGTTCATGTTGGAGAAGAGAAGGCTGAGGGGTGACCTCATCACAGTCTACAACTTGCTCAGGGTGGTCATTAGAGGGAGAGGTGCTGATCTCCTCTCCCTGGTGACCAACAAAAGGGCATTAGCAAATGGAATGAAGCTGCATCAAAGGAAGTTCAGATTGAGCATTATGAAAAGGTTCTCCACTGAGAGGGTGGTTGGTGACTGAAGGAGTCCCCAGGGAACTGGGTCATGGTACCAAGACTGTCAGAGTTCAAGGTGCATCTGGATGATGCTTTTTGTCGCATGGTTTAGTTTTAGATAGTCCTGTGAGGACCCAACGATCCTTACAGATCCTTTCCAACTTGAAATATTGCATGATTCTATGATTTATTCAGTTCTTTATTAAAAGGCATTTTTTCTGTAGTTCTTTTGTGAAAAAATAGAAAATTGTTCTGAATTTAATAAAATTCTTCACATCTATGTGAAGAAAACACATCTGTGAAATAATCATGAACCATTACTTTCACAGATATATTCTTTGGATATTTTGGAAATGGTTAATATGAGGAGTTATTTAAATTACTTTTTGAAGCAAGACTTGAAAATTACCATTTTAAAATGTCTTGCTGACAAAAACCTAAAAACAAGCCATAGAATATCCATGCCATGTTTAAAAATAAATGTTAGTACGTCAATTACAACTGTCAAGCTGCTGGATTCATAAAGACCAAAAACATCATTAAGTGTTACAATGGTGTAGCATTACACATTCATCAGACAGCTCATTGATCTAATATAGTTCTTACTGACAGCCAGCTCTTTAACCATCAAAATATTCACCTCTACTTGCTAATCTTCTTTACTATTTTAGGTTTTAATAGATTTTATTTTGAATAGCTAAAGGCCAACACTTGTGCTTCTTTTCTGTGATTTAAAAAATAGAAAATTGTCAAAGTTGGGGGTTTTTTTCTATCATTACTTGAATCCAGATGTACTGCATCCCAGGTAAGTGCTCTAATCAGTTTGCCTCCCTTTCTCAATTTCATCTCTTACTGTTGATCAACTTCACATAAATTAAATATTCATTAGACCATGCATCTAAGATGAATATTCTTTATCTCTCCAGGGTTTTCAAAGGACACTTCAAAATAATTTGGATTGCTCTCTAAGTAGAATAGGATTTATTTTGTTAAAATTTCAGAAGTTGTTGTTAGGAAAATAATTTATTTTACATTTATTAAAAAGTCAGATTTCTCACTTCAAGTTAATAATAGTATGTACAAAATAGAAATGCAGAAATTGTTGCAGTTTGTTTAGGCACCTGTGGGCACCTATTGCAGCTGTAGCACTACTTTGAAAATTTGAGCTTTGATGTTTCAGTGAGCTTATTCTGAGCAGACTCAAGTGGGACTGTCCTATAGTTATTGGCTGTGACAATACTGGACTCAGTGGGGTCGTCTTGTACTTCCTAGGGCTTGAGATTGGTCCGTTTTTCTCTTTGTAAACATTGTGCTTAATTTAGTAGCCTTTTACAATTCTTATTTATTCTATATCAGTTTGTTATTTTTACAAAGTCCTATTCCCTCTCCATCCACTCTGGAGAGGAAATATGATCTATTAGTTAACAAAGCTATAAATTTTGAATGAGATAGAAATAGTAATGGACAAAATCTTAGGCAGAAAAGTTCAGTTATTAACTAATAGTATGTACTTGAGCAAACTTCAAATCAAAAGCCCAACTCCATCACCTTTTTAATGCAAGGCTGTGTTTTAAGAGAGGATATCTAGATCAGCTGGTGAGGAGTGCAGCAGCAGCAACAGTAAATTCTGTGGCTGAGCACTAGACTGAGGTGGGCAGGGGGTTCCCAGAGCCAGGGAAACATGAGGAAGACCAGAAAGACCTGCCAGTAGCTTAGCCATGACTCTTAGGGAACACAGTGACCAGCAGGGATCACAAAGAGGAAGTCTATGAGGCCTTCTACAGAGAGCTGAAAGTAGCCTCACAGTCACAGGCCCTGGTTACCATGGAGGACTCCAACCACCCCGATATTTGTTGGAAAGTCAACACAGCTAGACACAGTCCAGGAGATTCCTGCAGTGCATTGATGATAACTTTCTGACACAGATGGTGGAGGGGTCAATGAGAAGAGGAGTGATGATGGGCCTTGTACTGACAAAGAAAAAAGGTCTGGTTTGGGTTGTGAAGGCTGCAGTGACCATGAGATGGTAGAGTTCAGGATCCTGTGAGGAAGAAGCAGGGAAGCAAGTATGATTGCAACCCTGGGCTTCAGGAGTGGCTAGGCTGCCATTCAGTGAGACCTGGATAGGCTGAGAGTTGGGTGGAAGGGAACACAATGAAGTTCAACAAGGGCAAGCATGGACTCCTGCACCTGGGGAGGAATAACACCATGCACCAGTACAGGTTAGGGGTTGACCTCCTGGAAAGCAGCTCCATGAAGAAGGACCTAGGAGTCCTTGTGGACAAGTTTACCGTGAGGCAGCAGTGTGCTTTTGTGGCCAAGAATGCCAATGGTAAGGCTAACGGTATCCTGGGGTGCATTAATAAGAGTGTGTCCAGCAGGTTGCGGGAGGTTTCCCTCCCTCTCTACTCTGACCAATTAAGGCCACATCTGGAATACTATGTGAGAGATGGGGAACTACTGGAGATACTCCATCATAAGGCTGGAGGGATGATTAGAGTGACCAAAGCATGTCTCTTACAAGTAACAGCTAAGAGACCTGGGTCTTTTTCACATAGAGAAGAGAAGACTGAGAGGGGGGTCTTATCAGTGCTTGTAAATATCTAAAGGTCAGGTGTCAAGATGGGACCAGCCTCTTTTGAGTGGTGCCTGGTGACACGACAAGGGGCAACAGGCACAAACTAGAATACAGCAAGTTCCATCTGAACATAAGGAAGAACTTCTTTACTCAGAGTGTCAGAGCACTGGAATGGCTGCCCAGAGAGGCTGTGAAATCTCCTTCTCTGGAGATATTTGAAACTTGCCTCAACCTATTCCTGTGCAAGCCACTCTAAGTGAACCTTCGTCAGGGCGGTTGGACTGGATGATCTCCAGAGGTCCCTTCCAATCCCTACTGTTCTGTGATTAATAAAATCAAAAGTTAATAAACAGTCTGTAATCTCATACATACACTCACAGAAATAAAAGATCAGTCTTCTGGATATCTTGTAAAGACTCTATTATTTTTCAATTAAGTGTCCTAATCTGTTTTCCAGTGATATGATAATCCTTCACTTGAGAATATTTTTTAATTTTAACACTGATATTGATCCTTTAAAATAACAGTCTACAACAAATTAGGAGTAAAGCCCTAATTTTGAAGCAAAAAGAGAAAAGGCTGAATTCTTTGAGGGTAAATTAATAACTGTTGCAGATTTCAAATATATTTTTTAATAATTAATAAAGTTAATCCAGTTATTCCCAGCAGTCTATGTACAGTTATGAAATCCTTTGCTTTTTTATGACTTCCCCTGATGTTTGTTTTTAATTTTTAGTAAATCATTAAATCTTCCTCTGATGTTAACTTTGCTTACATTCCTAATGGTCAGACTGAAGTCCACTTTTTCATTCTCTGAATTCACTGTATCATTCTGTGTACCTTCAGTATGTTCTAACTGTAATGTTCAAGTCATTTTTCACTTCTTGTTCCTGTCTTCCAGGAATGTTATTGCATGGATCCAGTTTTGACCTGACATGTTTTATTTTTATTTTTATCAGGTCCCTCCATACCTACTGATATGTTAGAATATAAATATATAAAAACATAAATATTTGTATGTGTAAATATACTTTTACAGACATATACACACATATATATATATAAGAAAGAATGCTTATAGCTGTGTCCATATCTCTGTTGGATGTGATCTGGTCAATCCTGCACTACTATGTAAGAAATTTCACAGTATATCCTATCTGCTTTTCCTGAAACAGGTCTCTCTGACTTCTTATTTGACTAGTCACAATGAGTTTTATTCAAATGTCACCTCAGTGTAAATGTTGCAGCAATTCAGGTTATTCTGAAAGTGAACAAAATTGCTCAGGCAGGAATATGCTGTGTCACTCTAAAAAATAGATCTAAGAAAATACTCTTTTTCATGTAATGCAATATCAATAAGCAGAATTGTTGAGAAAATTTCTTTTTCTTTCCCTATTTTTTTTCTTTATAAACATGGATAAATGACGGGATGAGGACATCTCTTTTCTCGTCCTTAAACTTATAAAAACATATTTGTCTGAACCTCATAGGCTGAGAATAAATTACATCACAGAATGACTTGATACCTCAGAAAGTATGGATAACACCAAAACCATCAAAACCGTCAACCATCTCTTTGCTAGATGTTTTAAAAATACCAAATCTGAATGTCTTTATTTAGTTTATCTGACTCTACAGTAAATAATAAACTCTTCTTCCTTTCCTCATTTATCTATTCTAAGAATACCTTCTTGGTTATATATTCTTCACCAAAGTGCTTCTCCAAATGATATTTCTTCAATATGGAATCTGATTAATTATTACTTGATCCTTTTGGAGCTTTCTGACATATGACTTCTTTTACTGGTTTGTCTTCTTTATTTATTTTTTATTTTCCCTCCAATATTTTCATGTCTTTTTAATGATAACATATTACAGGTTCTCTCTCTCACTATTTTCATTGTGAGAAAAAGCTTACCACTGTAATACCACTAATCCAATTTGTATTCCTAATGTTAGCTTCATAAAAATCTAGACTCATCCAAATATAATCAACCAGGGATTCTCAAAATTACTGAGAATTGAGAACCTAATTATACAAAGTTCATTTAGAAGTAGTCACATATCATAAATCAGCTATTAGTGGAGCTACTGCTGAGAATGAAATTAACTTTCAAAATGTTTCAGACTTGCACTGCACATCTTCAACCTCAAGATAAAGAAGGCAAATATTTTGGGTGACACTATTATGGTAGCCAAGGCTAAGACAACAAAAACCTTTTTAAGACTCACAAAAACCTAACATGAAGAACAGAATTTAGGTGGGCAATTGATATTCCCTGACAATTTGTGTAAGCCACCGAAAGATAGACTTTTTTTTTTTTTTTTTTTTCAGAAATTCATGGTAAATTGAAAGAATCATAGAATCTTTAAGGTTGGAAAAGATCTCTACGATCATCAAGCCCAACTGTCAAGCCAGCATGTCTAAACCATGTACTGGTAGAGAGCAGTAAGGTCTCCCTTCAACATCCTTTTCTCCACTGTGATTTCTGTTCAGAGTTCATTTTAAGCCATCAATGAATCTGAAGTACAGTTCTGCTTCACCACCCTTTGCATTGCTATACTTTAAAGAGAGAACCTCTGAAACTGAGTAGCAACCAGAGAAACAAAATGACAGATAGAAGAAACAATGTTGCCTACATCTTCCTGAAGGCTTAGCAATTCACTAGGAAATTTCCTAGGAGAAACATAATTTATACAGTTAGACATATAGTTAGATGTAGAAATTGCTGGACACAATCTTCTTAATGCTTCTTAAAATATTAAGCATTAAAATTGCAGAAAATAGTAATTTGCCAGCATCAGCAAAGCTAAGGAAACATACCACATAGAACAATGTTGTTATATTTTTTTAGTATATAAACCATGTAGTTTTATTTAACTCTGGTATATTATCATGCATGGATGCCAGGAAATTAGTTTATAATGACAAGAAAGAAGAATAATATTTGGAAGCATCCTTGTAACAAAAGGGGCTTTCATGGCAACGACCAAGGTTTTTAGAGAAACAATAGAGGGACATTTCTTGCTGGAAGACATAGTGAATGGAAAGAGCTACATCATGACATATGTTCTAGACTGATAAAATTAAATAAAATAAGGAATGTCTAAAATCCCTCTCAAATACACATTCCACATGAACTCTAAAAATCCACTGAGGCAATGGCTGAGTTCATGTAAATCATTAACTGTTAAATAACTTTTCTGTTATCTTTCTCATTTCTTGACAGAAGGCACACAGAATTCTTTGGATTTCATATAATTTCTACATGGGGTTTAGGACCCCACTCTAGTTTTTATTAATAGGTTAAATTCATAGAGTTACAAACTATGAACAGAATTTCAGTCCTGTTAGAGGTATTTGTATGCAGCAAACATTACCAAAACTAGAAGCATCTGCAGAAATGAAACAAATATTTAGACACTAACAACACCATGAACTTATGACATATATATTTTTCTGAAATCTCCTGCTCTTACTAGATGGTAAAAAAAAAAATAGTATTTAATATCAGACAACTGAAAGATTAGAATTTTTTTTAGTTTATTCCTGGTTTCAAAGCACTAGTAAAAAAAATTTTCACTGGGTACTGACTGAAATCAAATACAAACAACAGACATGACCCAAATCTCCATTATTTTATTATTATTATTATTAT
>JAAGNO010014455.1:30529-44644 GCA_033439905.1 Ceryle rudis | reverse complement strand
TCTCTTTTCCCTTTCCTTTCCTTTCCTTTCCTTTCCTTTCCTTGCCTTGATTTACTGAGATTACAGAAAAGCCCTAAGAACAAATTGCCCCAGCACCAGGAGTGTTCTCTGCTCTGGTTCAGGCATTTCCCTACTACTGCCACTATGGAAGCTTTTAACAAAGCTGGACTGTGTAGGGTCTTACAAGCTTTCCACAACTCTTCACTTCCCTGTTAACCCTTTGATGAGTGACACTCCATTGCCACCGGAGACTTCAAAATTTACTACCATGAGGAAAATTTTTAACAGGAATTCAGTCCTGAAGACAAGTGGTACTGCACAAGTCATAGCCATGCAACTAATCTTTTCTTCTCAACTCTTACAGATATGGTGTCTGTTAAAAAAGGCTCTGTCCTGTCCTATTCCCTGACCAGGACTATAAATTGTCTTGAACACAGGTTAAAAACATGCCAGGAGCATGTATGGTTAAAACCATGGATGATAGCACTGCAGTTCTCAAGCACCTGTGGTCCTTGTCCTTCCAGTTTCCTACAGAAATAGTAAAGTTTTTTTCCCTCTCCTAATTCAATAATTCATTTTGGTGCTGTTGTTAGAAATCCTTGTGATAACAGAAATGCAGCAGTGCCTTTTTCAAATTTGTCCCTATTTGTTCTTAAAAATGGCATGAGAAAGTTAGTTGAGTTATGAAGGCTTTTGTCTAGTTAGCATTTGCAGCCTCATACTTCCAACAAGGGTGTCAAATAACTCACTCCCTGCTTCAGCAATATGGAAAAACAACAGTATAAAGGCAGAATAAGATTCTGCCATCTCAAAAGCTTTAGCAATAGGAGAATTATATATATCTTGCTACCTGGGAAGTCCTCAGGTAATATGCATTTCAGTGTGCAGCATTTCATGGACCTAAATGAACCAGAGAGAAGTAGTTTGCACTCCACGGCTATAGTTTGTGAAAGTCAACATAGCTTTGTTGAAAATACATATTTTGATGTGAATTTAATGAGGTGAGAGTCTGTAAGCTTTCATGAGTCAGATGACTTCATAGGGAAGAAAGGATTCCCAAATGAATTCTTTTCATGTGTCAGTTTCTCATACCATGCAACACAGGTTTTCTGTTTAACCAGGCAAGGTGAGTCAGGGAGAGTTCTTTAAAACAGCAAATTCTGTTATGAAACCTTTGTTCACTATACAAAAATATGAGTTTCTGTTGCTTAATTTCAGTTGCTTATTTTCAGTGCTGCCTTGTGCTATCCTCTTTTTTTCTTACAGTGGTTTACATGACCGATCTATGAATAAGTGCAGAAAACTGATCTGGCTTCGAAAGGAAAAAGAGAATCCCTCAAACATACGTGTAAATATGTGTTTGACAGGATGCTTAAGCTAGAACAGTTAACATCCCATCTTCAGAAGAAAAAATATATGGATAATTGTGTAGCTGAGATGCTGGTTAGCTGCAGTGTTGGAATAAGAATGAAGAGCAGCAAGAAGAAAACAAGTTTGGATACTAAAATTAACCATGAATGAAACCATGATGTAAAGTTTCTTAACAACACCTGCTTTTTATAAGGTAAGTTCTTTGCATGATAAAAGAACTCTCGCACAAATAGGAGGAGAAAGAGAAACAAGTAAGGAAAAAAGATCAAAACCTTACATATGCAGTTTAACATACATTATTTGTGGCATTCTAATTAATCAGAAAAGGAGGGTTTTAGGGGATAAATAAACACAAGCTTAAATTGTTTGTTTCTTTCTCTAAACTTTTTCCCCATAAAAGGCAGTGGCACCCCTAGAATTTCTGGAATATTTATCATGTAAGTACATACTTCAGCACATATTTTGTAGCTCATATAATGTGGTATTTCTCAATAAAGAATCTGTGGTCCATCACGTAGATCTATCCTTAAGTGGTTTGCTTTTGGTTTGGTTTCTTCTCAGTTTTGACATGAGAAACCTTAAAAGTTCCTGCAAAAGCCCTTAATCTTGAATCATGCCAAACTGATGTCCCTGTATGTTCATTTCATGTGAGTGCTCTGATAAAAATCCTGCTGGACTGATGGGATAAGAAAGCAGTTATCTAGAGAAAAAAAAGTGACTTAAATACACTACAAACCTAAATTAAAAGTGTTGTGCTTGTTAGAAATGCATCCTTTTGTTTCTATTCTATGTTCAAAGAAAATGAGTGAAAAAGTTGCATGATACCTCTTTAATCAACCATGCAATTCAGAAAAAGATTGAACTCCAAATGTCTGAGTTTTTGAAAATAAAAATTCCTGGGATCAGTCTGGAGGAGCAAGATTATTATTTACACACAACTATTTTCTTATAGATGCCATAGAATCCAAGAAATGTGTACATGCATATGTGAGAGCAGCCAGTTACTAGAAAAGACAGATGAGAGCCTTTTATTGCATTAACTTTAAGGCAGCACATAAATAATCTAGACAGAAAAAAATACTTTCAAACCTAAATTAGGGTGCATCTCCATCATTCAATGGAGCAGTGTGTGAAGAGTTTCAAAATCACTTGTACTTTCCCAAAATACAATAAAGTATAGAGAGAAGAGGTAAAGTCCTGAAAGCACCATAGCCAAGGAAGTATAGCACTTCAGATTAGCCAGTAAATCAGCTTAGCCTTTACTGCAACTACATACACACTCGCAGTGCTGTAAGGTAGCTGACAGCAGCTAGCCCATACAATTCAGCACCCTACTGCACACAGCAGTGTAAACATGGCTCTGAATTTCAGTTTCCAGTCAAGCTAACTGCTTGCACAGATACCTCTTTCAAATATATAGCCATAGATCTAAACATGGACAGTAGTTATGTTCATGTCATGCTTTTGCACAAAAAGGTGAAAGGATAAGTAAAAACCACAACTGATGATGACCTGTGGTTGTTCCCAGGAAGACAATGCGACTGATTAGAATGAAACCCATAAACATTGTTTGATAAGTAATAAAGTTTTAAGGAACTGTAGAGCAACAACAACTGAGAGTGGATGTATTTTTCAAGACATTTCCTCTGAAACATTTGGTGTAAAATTCCCTTGAAATTTCTAAAGCACTTTGGTCCTCAGGCTTGATTTTGATTTGTGTTAGACCTTGGGATTCTTAATGAGTAGATATTTCCTATACTGTAGTTACAAATCACAATTTTCCTTCTTTTTTAAAAATTTTAAAATTCATTTTGCAGAAGTGGGATTTTAAAGTCCACCCAAGCAATATCCTCCACCCCACTGAATTCTGTATTAGCCCAATTTACAGTTGCTATGTTCAGTCCTGTTTTCAGTCTAACCAAAACTTATTCTGTAGAGGACCAACTCTCAGGTCCATTTGGATCTGAAATTTGGATCTGAAGATGGCACTAGGTTCTCATCTATCTCTTCTTATGAGATTGTGGCTATAACTGACACTTGCAGACAGACACTCCAGCACCACCAATGTGGTAAAAAATAAAACAAAACGAAGAAGAAACTCACTAGTTCTTTGTAATGTTTTTATGTAATATGACATTCTGTCCACTTTGGTTGCTGTTGTCTATTTTAACCCTAAGCTCAAAACAGCATATGGACACCAGAAGGTATTTTCATCCTCCTCAGTTTTATCACAATCTTGACAGCCAAATTAGTATTGCGGCTATTTGAACAATGAAGCCATCTGCGAGGCTGATGCCATATCAAAGGAAAAGTTTACTTTACTACAGTACTTGTTCAATGTGCAGCTAAAGGAGATTGTGTGTAATTGCTTGTCTAAAAGATTATTTACTGGAAGTAATGGAAGAGAGTTTAATACTGAATTTGTTTAAGAATTCATTAGTCCAATTTTCATTTCTGTACTACAATTGTACAAGGGGGCAAGGGTGATTTCCAAATCTGAAAAAAAGCCAACTGTCTTATACTCAAAACCCCAGAAGTCTGTGTGTTTCACTGGACTCTGTGCTGCACTTCCAGAGACTTCACATACATGTGAGTTAGTAGGTCAGGATAAGGAGACATGCTGACTACACTTTACACTAAACTGAATGGAACCGAGGCCAGCTGCCGGATTATTATTACACTTTCTGAGCCTACAAAACAGTATGGCTGCATCCAGATTGCCTGTTCAGAACACTCATCAGGCTGTAACAATTTCTGAGTAATTCCCAAGAATCATTCACAAAAGTGCTACTTGGCCCAAACAGAATTCATGCTACAATCCATCTAATAGCAGTATAAACAGTTGCTAATGTCCTGCACACATCCTGACAGGGGTTACTATCCTGGTGTAGATGAAGACACCAGGACAGTATTGACTGCTTGCTCATTTCAGACAATAAAGGGAAAGAGCATCAGCAGCTACTGTGGTAGATGGATGATAAACTTTTGGATGGCTATGTGATCACTGTCCTAACCCTTTGCTGTTTCTCAAAGAGCACTTCATGCCTGTTTTGGTTTTAAATAATTCTATGATGCACTCCACAGTATATAGAAAGAAGCACTAAAAAGATCAGTTTTCCCTTTACAATGACTTTTTCAGAGGACGAATCATAAAGTTCTCTCTGCTGTCACCTCCAGTGGAATCAACTTGTTCACATACAACCAAGGAGTTTTGAGGGTTTATTTTCAACATATAGATATCCCCATCTGCTTGGATGTACAAACAAAAGACAATTAAAAATCAGATAAAATTATAACCCCACAGGATATGAAAGATTGAGGAAAGGATAAAATCTGTGCTGTACTGATGACAAGGATCATACCTACACAAATCCAGAAGATGTAAATAGGTAAATTAGGTTTGTTTTGTTTTGTTTTTTCCAAGGCTTTCACACAACTTTGTTGCCTGGAGATTTTAGCCTGTTGAACAGCTACCTATGGCCTTGTATGGAAGTTTGAAAGGCACTATTTCTCATTGCACTATTCCCTCTAAGGTGCAGCCTGGCACATCAATTTACTTTATGTAAACCCTGGGAAAGAAAGTGATTTTATGTATCTGTCTGTTAATACTAACCTATTAAATTTTTTTCCTTTAAAAGCAGATCTGTAATCTGCCACCTGTTAAGTGACAGAGAAGTGAAAGCTTTATGTTCATTCAGTAATCACAGCAGCTCTTTCTTGCTAAACCAGTTTTCCATTTACAAAGAACTTGTCAAGGTGAGGGGTAACATCTCCAGAGACAAACATGCTCAGCCTTCACCATTTACCAACATTTTTAACATGGTTCCACAGCTGGCTGTGAAATACCTCCCAATGATATAAGAAGTCTTTAGGAAACTAACAAAATACTTCACATTATTAATTGTGGCATTTACAGGTATTAGAGGTCTTCATGGTTCCTGACAGTTGAAAAATTAGAGTTTGTAGACTTATTTTAGATGCTGAATGCTGACGCAGTAAAGGTATACTAATAACACTGTGAGAATTAATACACATTGAATCTCTCAAAATATTTTTACTAAGGGCTAAAAAAAAATTATTAAATGCATTTTGTGAAAGCTATTCTATAAAACATAAGCACCATAGTAGAGAGTTGTAAAAATTGTATCTGACATAAGTAGCAAAAGCATGTATAATTTTCTTGGTCTTACGTGAATGCCAAAATCTGAAGGAAAAATCAGAATTTCAATGTCAGACATGCAACAATCTTACTGGGAAAATTAAACAGGGTGGAATAGCCTTTTGAGTCTTTGTATCTCCCAGTTACTAAACCTTTTCTCAAAACAGTGAGGTGTAGCATCAGGATTTAATAGGATGAGATTTTGAAATCTTATGGCATTTTTTGTCTTTTATTTGAAGCAAGTAAGTCACGATCTGGTGTCAAACTTCTACTCATGTTTATCTTTAATTGTAAGTGTTTAGTCAAAGAATTCATGGTCAGAAATTAAATTACACACAAACTAGATGTCTAAATCCAGCAAATAAAAATTGTAAGGGAATGAAATAGAAAATAATTGTTAGAATTCAAGGGGGCAGTTTTCTTCTAGTGTTTTGTTCTATCAGAACTCTGAAGATCTCTGATGGTATTTAATAATGCTGTTACACCAAAAGTGTATGAAAAGTACAGACTCATTTTGGGTAAAGAATTTCTGGCATACTCATGTGTTAATGAAATACAACTGCACAGAGAAGCTGGTCATAAAAATTGTAGTAGAATCAACGTACCTGAGGGCAGAGTTGTGCAGTCTTGCAACTCATCCCCAACCCCTCCCCTCAGAAAAAGGTAATTTAACACTACTGAGAATTGAAGTTTTTGTTGTAAGGGAGTTTAGACATTTATAATGAAGACATTTATTCAAAACCTCTTCAGAGCAGCTAAATTCAGTTATGGTAACTCTTTCTATTACCAAGCTGCCCAAAATATGACATGTTTCAGGTTTCAGTCTAGGGGCCCTAAGAGCATCCCTTTTCCTGAAGGTCTGGCTGCTGAGGCTCAGGGTCAGCTCAGACACAGCACAGACAACGTCATTCCCTTCTCTTGGGACCTTTTCAGAGTGCTCTCACAGAGTACTGCAGGCTGATGTCCCACTCTGGCCTTGAATCCAGGCCTATCATCACAGCCCTGTCCAGCTACCTTGAGCCTGGACCTGACCCTGGCAACCAGCCTCAGGCCTGCCCTGCTCCCTTGTGCCCTTGCTGGTAAGGCCCTTGCTCCTGCCAGCCCTGTAGCACAGACAGCCCTTCCTCCTCCTTCATATCCACAGTAAAAATCTCAGGAATACATAAAATCTCCTTGATTTAATCTTTAGAAATTGAGAATGCTTGTTCTATTTCAAGACAACATAGGTTGCTTCTTATAGCCAGGGCAGTGGTTTTCATGTAACATGAGGATAATGTCAGCAATTCAATCTAAAACTTTCACACCTGACAAACTCTGAAGATACAAGTTACGAGATATAAATCCACAGAAAAGGTTTAGTTTACAGAGCTTAAAGTATTGCTATATGCATCTCGCCTGCACCTGGACTATGTGTGTGCTTCTGGGGATGGAAAAAAAAAAGTATTCAGTATTTTTCCACATACCAAGTTGAGAAAAACACCATTTTAGAATGAAGGAGGGAAGGCATATGGGAACAAGTAGCATCTTTCATTTTATCAGCTGGTATAAACGGAAAGCATAAGGCTTGCTCAGCAAGATCCTGACCTGCAAAGGGGCTTCTTATCCAACAGTTATGCATCTTCTCAGTTCTGACTTAGTTTAATTACTTAGTGTAATTTCTGTCCACAAATTTTGCCTGGTTTGAATTCGTAGACTACCACAAGTACAACAATGCTGCCATCATAACATATTTGGTATTGACTTAAGTTGGCAACATGCAAAGATTTATTTACCTACTTCTTCCCCATATATACGCATTCACTTCTTTTGGGAGAATGCCACTCAACAGATAATCAAGTCAGTATGTTCAGTAGAATGAGAAAAAAAAGATTCATAACAGAATGGGGAAAACTTTGACAAAACTTTAAATGCAAATCTGGAATGAGATTTTATTAGACCAGTTCAGAAAAACACATATACCTTTGTGTCAGTCAGAAGCCACATATCAATCAGAGTGGCATGAAGTGAAGTAATGGCTGTTTATTAAACTGTAAAAATAATGAAAAAATGCATTAATGTTAATTGAAATGATTAGTATGTAAGTAATACTTTGATCCAAAAATTTCTTAACAGCAAGAATAATTGCTTGGGTTTTTTTCCCTCTAATACCATCATACATTTAAGTTGCCTTTGAGTATTCATCTCTCAGTTTACTAACAGCTGCAGAGGATTTGAGCAAACAGGAGATTTGACTTGTATGTTGCAATTAGTAACATGTAATGGAACCAGCTTCTATTATTTCATGGGCTAAGATTCATTTTGTAAAAATCAAATCTTTTTGCAGTTGTCAAACCGAAGAACTGTTCTCCTCGAGCACAACAGTGAATAAGTAATAAAGTAATAGTTATCTGAGTAGCTGTAAGGGAGAGCTCAGCAGAGCTGAGATGGCTTTAACAGATGCGAACTTGGGACCTCTTTTTCTTTTAAATCCAAATAACGAATAGACAGATACGTTGTGTGCAGGTCCCATTACAATCTGGGCATATACATACTCTATGGTAATAAAAATTGAATCTTTTCTTCTTCCTTTTACATATAAAATGCATAGGACCTTTTGGTCTGACTTTTCTCAAAATGGAAAGTTGGTAGATCATGTTTACTCTTTATAAAATGTGGAATTGTCAGCATAGCTCTTCCTGTGTTTTACATGGTATTAAATAATCTAGGAAACAGGATTTCTTTTAGCACTGCACAAAGAAACCTTACTGTTTTAAAATACACTGTAAAGTTTAAAATGCATTTGATGGCTTAAGCATTCACAGGAACTTAATGTTGTAAATCACAGGAGGAAAGCTTATTTACCCATCACTTTTACAGCTCCAAGCAAGGCAGTGCAGCATAAAAGATACTTTGTCATTCCCTGCCCTTCATACCAGGCTGATTCCCCTGCTGTTGGGGGACAAAGACATATGAGCTTTAGTGGTGTACAAGGCCATAGACAATTTTACATGGAAGACGTGAACAGTTTTCTGTCTTACTGAATGCTGTTTACAGGTTTTAATTGCAGAATGTCACTTTAGTAATTGCAGAGTCTGTGATATACCTGCTAATCTAAGGTTGAACCCATAATCTTTTTTTTTTTCATATTTGCTTTTAAAGTCAGATAACTCATTTCTTCCAAGACTTCTTACATTTAAAAAAAAAAAAATGTAAACAAGTAATCATGTACACAAAAAATAGAAGTGAAGCAAAAAACCTCAAAAGACACAGTTCCCCTTAAGAATAATTATTTAAGTTTACCACAAATTTGGAAGGTGCCTTTTAAAGATTAGTGCTGAAATTTAATAATCCTGAAGCATTTTGTTATACATTTTATTAGAGTTACCATAGAATAAGCCAAAGTGTCTAAGCCGCAAGAGTTCTCAGCCACAGGTTCATGAAGTCTGGAGGAAGTATTATCAGCTATTTGATCCTCCATCTAGGGAGCTGGGAATTACAGCTTTCATAGAATTTTTTTTTTCTTACATTTGTCTGCCTGGTTCAAGCAAAACACAGCAGAGTGAGCAACTCCTTCAATTATAGCGCTAGGGATGCAGAAGGAGCAATGAGTGGTAGCCAGTTATAATATCAGTTTAGCTAGAAACTTCAAATCCCACTTACCTTCCAGTTTCTTGTCTCCAAGCAATGCTACACTGCTTACAAGATACTTTTGATTTCCTCCATTTTACATTTGCCTTTACCTTACCTTTATCTCTTTTTTTTTTTTTTTTTGCTTTTGATTGTCTAAATTCCTTAGCACAAAGATGGCTTCTTCTTACTCCTGTTGATTGTACTGTGCTAACAAAATATTGTGGCATCTTTGTATGTAAAGTGTGCTTGGGTTGAAAATACTACTATTATTTCTAAAGGGGTTGCTGACACTGATCAACAAGAGGAAAGAAAATTCAACAGCAGTAAAAGATAAAATAGCAGTGGCAAGAGATAATTTAACATTACTCTGCAATCTACTCAAGACCAAAATGAAAGAAAGGGGTAAAATGCAAAATTATAGGCATCATGACCAACATTAAGACAACATAATGAACTTGAAAACTAGGTTCTAATACTTCAGTGAGTTGTAGCTGACTGTAAACATTATTTCAATGTAGTCTTGTGTCTACAAACTAGCACAGCTTGTCCATATAATTACTCATGCATATACATACTCACTGATGGATTTTCTAGAGGAGCTTAGACAGCACCCTGATGCTCCTTTAAGTTAGTTTACAGCTTGAAGCCCAGATTATAAAGGGGATGAATGGAGGTGATATGCCATGCCACAAAAACAAAAACAAAACACTTTTCTTCAGTTACAATATTTTAGCTCTGAAAATTTTTAGCTCTTTTAAGAATAAGTAGATCTTTCCAGGAAAGTTTATCAGGAAAACATAGGTTCAATTTACATAGCACTTAAAGGATTTGTAAACTCTTCTATAAATAGGAAGAAGTGGGATTACAACAGGAAATTAGGAGATGGGTACAGATTTTTGATTGAATATAGCAGGTAACCTTAACATTTCCTGTAAAAAAGTACTCTATTTGATCCCAATGACTTGTAAAATATAACTCCCAGAAATGGAGAAAGAGGTGTAGATCACTGCCATTTTACTCCAGTGGTTAATCAACCTTTAAGTTAAATTTTATATCTAATTTTGTATTTGCATTTTTTGTTACAATGTCTATCTGCTGTTTTCTGCTAAGGTTCTACCAGCATAAAAATTCTTCTGTTCTCTGTGAAGCTATATGTACCATCTAATCAAATCTTTCTGTCAGCTACATCTGCAGTCAACGGGAAGGGATTGAAAATTTTCCTCCAGCTCAATTCAGTAATCAAGTGTCATTTCTCGCTTTCATTTTTGGTGTCATGTTCTTTTCTCTTTCCCATTCACAGGTTTCACCTTCTTCAGAAATGAAAAGAAGACCACAAAGAAACTTCAGCATCTTTCATTCTTCCTCCTGAAACTTCTTCTAAGGCACAACGGAAGTGTGATTTGTGGCAAACAACATGGTTTCCATAAGGGAAAATTGTGCCTGACAAATTTATTGGCCCTTCATGATGTTACAGTGTCAGTAGATAAGGGAAGACCAACTGGTATCATTTGCCTGGACTCATGAAAAGCATTTGACACTGTTCTTTATGACATCCTGGTCTCTAAAATGAAAAGACATGGATTTGATGGATGGACCACTCAGTGCATAACGAATTGGATGGATGGTCACAGTCAAAGAGTTGTGATCAGCGGCCCAATGTCCAAGTGGAGATCAGTGATAAGTGGTGTTCTTCAGGGATCAGTGGCAAGACATTAAGACGCTGTTTAACATCTTTGTCGGGAACATGGACAGTGGGATTGAGTGCATCCTCAGCAAGTTTGCAGACAACACCAAGCCATGTGGCATGGTTAACACACTGTAGGGAAGGGATGCCATCCAGAGGGATCTTGACGGGCTTCAGATGTTGGCCCATGCCAATCTCATGCAATTCAACAAGGCCAAGTGCAAGGTCCTGCAGCTGGGTCAAGGCAGTCCCAACCACAGATACAGGCAGGATGGAGTACAGACTGAGAGCAGTCCTGAGGAGAAAAACTTGAGGGTACTGGTGGATGAAAATCTCAACACCAGCCAGGATTACTTGACAGTTCTACCATCTATAAAGAATTTCCCTTTGCATCCTAACAGAGCATCATCTAATTAAGCTATGAAAAGCAAAAAGTTCAGTGTAGCTTTTGTAATCTAAAAGAGATGATTAAAGAACTTCTGAGGCATGCAGAGATACAAATTAGCAAAAGAAAGGATAAGGTCAACATTATACAGATAAAGCACAAGCCATGTTATCTAGCAAGGATTTGAGCTAACTCCTCAGCATATTATAATTATGGTAAAAAAGCCACACATATTGCCAATTTTAAAACTTGATGTAGTATTGTAACCTTTAAAGTAAAATAAGAACCTAGTATAGAAAGAAAAAGAAAATCATTAAGGAGCAAACCCCTACACCTACTTTCACTTCAAAATCATTTCAAAATAAGTCTGTTAAAGACAATTAGGACAATACCAACAGTTTGTGCAGTATTTTTTATTCAAACCATGGTACCACTGAGATGAATAGGAACTTCAGGTGTGTACTTGTTTTGACATCCATGGAGATATTTTTTTCACAGCAGCTTGTATGGGGCTATGTTTGGATTTGTGATAAAAATGTTTTAGATATTGCTGAGCAGGGCTTGTATGGAGTAAATGATGGATTCTGTTCCTCACACTACAGCAAGTAGGCTGGGGAAGCACAAAAGGCTGGGAGGGGACACAACTGGGACAGCTGACCCCAACTGACTAAAGGGAAGTCTGTACAATATAACATCATGCTCAGCAATAAAACCTGGGGGAAGGAGGAGGAATTGGGGATGTTCATAGTGATAGTGTTTATCTTCCCAAACAACCACTACATGTGATGGAACCCTGCTGTCCTAGAGATGGCTGACCACCTGCCTTCCAGTTCTCTTCCCCATCCCACTGGGGCAGGTGAGCAAGTGAGTGGCTGGGTGGGGCTTAGCTTCTGGATGGGGCTAACCCACAACAAGGTGTCATGTACAAAGATTGCTCTGACTACTTATTCTCTCAACTAGAAAAATGAAGCTGGTACAAGCTTAGCTACTTTTTAAATTTTTTTTTGTGCCAATAAATTTCCCTATGATGAGATAAAACAGATTTCTTGCCATGCTATTTCTAAACAGCACATAGTATTACCTTAGTTTTGATCCCTCAGAGCATCACCTTAAAGCTCCCTAACTTAACTGCATTGTAATAAACCCAGGAACAAACAGACAAATACTAAAGGATATCTCTCACAAAGGAAGAATTAAGAAAACTGAAGCTAGGGCCAGAATAATTACACAGAAGGAACAGGCTATGTTTAAAACTCAAGTGAAGTCCATGTGCAATTACATAGGCTTTTGGAAAGTGCAATCAGATTTTACAAGGTGTCTAGCTATATTACATCTTTAGGGATTACTAGAGGGCTAGTTGCAACAGTCATAGGTAAAATGAAAAAAATTTTTAATAAATAAGAGTCTTTCATAGTTGAAGTCTTACACAGGCGTTAAGAAAAGTCTTTATACCCATATATGCATTTTTCCCCCAAGACTAGCAGTAGAATATGGATAAAGAATAAATAATAATTTCTTGGGGTTGATTTCTATTAAATATTTCATTTTAGTGACATCATTTTATTCATATTAAAATCTAGTACATAGCAATTTCCTTTAGATTTCAGTATATTTAGGCAGGGAAGTGTTGAATATTCTAGTATTATAATGCATTCATATGTAAATTGTATGAACACACAAGCTATGTAAAACTTACTACTTAGCCATGAAATCAAGTACCAATGTGAAAAAAGAAATACATGCTAATGGTAAAAAATTATTTTGTTTACTACTTCAGTCTCTGAAGTTCATAGTATAACCCTGCTATTTTACAATGTGATTTTTGCTTGAATTTAAAACTTATAAGCACCATCTTTCAGCTACAACTCCTTTTTCTTCTCAGCAACTGCACCAGTAGTTTGTAACAATCTCAAATCAGGGAAAATGTTAAGTTGGGTTTCTTATTTCTACTGTTTGCACTGAACCTTGTTGAAAATGGAAATGAAGCTATAGAGATAGACTCTCCTGCAAAAGTTTTTCTTATCACAAACTTATAACAAAAGCAGGACTACTTTTTATGGTAATACTATTGTTTGATGGTGCAGTCTTACATCAGACACAGGTGCCACTGCTACTCTACTTTGTCATGAAGAAGAATGCTGCTTGGCTTGAGCACTGTACATTCCCAGCTGGTTTTGAACACAATTAAGAAAGTAATGCTAGTCATCAGGAAAGGAAAAATACCTTGTCAAACATCTTTTGGAAAGATAAAATTAACTAGTTATCTTTATGATTGATTCTAAAGTCCTTTAAAAGCTACTTTAAAAGTCATAGTTCCATATATGTATGCAACTGCCCCATCCAAGCAGTGTGACATCTTTCATCTTCACTTGCAGATATGCAGAAACCAGGCGTTCCTAATGTCAGGCAATCTTATACTTATGCCCTTGGAGGCACTAATAAGAACATTCCAACAGTGTCATGTGCAACTGGGCTACAAACAAAATGAATCACTAGGGTTGGAATCCTTGAGTCCAACCTTCATCCTAACATCTATATACCCTTTAGACCATAGCCTCAATTACTACGTCCACTCATTTTTAAACACTTCCAGGGATGATGACTCCCCCACCTCCCTGGGCAGTCTGTTCCAGTACCCAACTACTCTCTCAGTGAAGACTTTCTTCCTAATATCTAATCTAAAACTCCCCTGACGCAACTTGAGGCTATTTCCTCTTGTTTTATCATTAGCAATTTGGGAGAAGAGGCCAACACCAGCCTCACTAAAACCTCCTTTTAGGTAGTTGTAGAGAGCAATAAGGTCTCCTCTCAGTCTCCTCTTCTCTAGACTGAACAACCCAGTTCCCTCAGCCTCTCCTCATAAGGCATGAATAATAATACCTAATGAATAATAATATATAGTAATTA
>JAAGNO010014455.1:6443-25901 GCA_033439905.1 Ceryle rudis | reverse complement strand
CTGTTCTAGTTTCCTTTTCTAATCACTAAGTCTCTCTCCCTTATTCCTTTTCTCTTCCCCTTTGTGGAGGGAGGGGGATTAACAGAGAGCGTCTGTTAGGTCTAAGGGGCCATCCTGACCCTAAACCATGACACATGTAAATTAATTTAATTTTTGAAGTTTATCTTATTACTATGCTTAATCACAGCCAAAGATGAGGAAAAAGATGCAGTAAACTTTGCTAACAATAATTGTTATATTTTATAAGTAATTTCTATGGCTTGAAGTAGCTCTAACACTTGTATAACTGCAGAATTTCTTTAATTTAGAGAAGAGGCATAATTTTGCCAAGTAAGCTCAATCATTTTTGAAATTTCCCCCACCCTTGGGGGATGGCATCTCGTGTACTGATGACATTAGTACACCTGATATATTTAAATCAACAGTATCTTCACTCAGGGCAAAATAATATTAAGCACTTGGATCAAAAGTAGGAAGAATTTCAGTACATAATGTCTCTTTATAAACAGCATTTCCAGGAATCACAGTATTCACTTGCCTGAAGCAAGTTATTGAATACATCTATTGCTTCCATCAGCTACGCAAAGCTCTTCAGCTCTAATGGTGCCTATGATAAATCAAACACTTAAAAAATGCACAAACTGCAGTAAGAGTAGTATTATTGCAATAATACACTATTTTCAAAAGGCCTCTGCCAGTAACTACTACATCTATCACCATCTATTATGGCACAGTAAATCCATTGTCACTTTTAATCCTTTTTTGCCATCACAGCCTAGAAGCCTCACCAGCATCAGCCTACAGCATTCATAAACCACTAGTTCTTACCTCCTTGCTTACAAAGCCACCAGTTCACCTTCCATAAACAAAAAGAGGTAAAATGCTTAGACCTGCCCTTATTGTCTGCTTCAGGACTCAATATATGAAACTTAACATTAAATTAGATTTCCTTTCCATTTATCATGTCATTCCTTCTACAGATTTGAAGTGTTTTTCACCTGCTGGCTCAGCTTCCCAGTGTGGAGTGAAGGAGGGGTGTTCACAGTTTTGCAGCAGCTATTTCTGACCGTTCACATCATGCATGTATTTTCTGATGTATGACAAAACTGTTTTTTCTCTTTTTTTTTAAGGTAATTTTTTTTTTCTTTTTTTTTTTTTTTTTAATGTAGTAATGTGTGTGCGCTTCTGCAAAGTTAACTCCTTTCCCATGAAAAGACTTGTGGCAGACAATGTGTGTTTCCTTTGTTTGCTCATGTTTTCAGAAGTCTGTGCCTATTCATCAGGCTTCTGGCATGCTGCTTTGCTGCACCCTATGCTCTAGAATTAAAAAAAATAAGAGAAATTACTGAAGAGTTCTCAGGAAAATAGAAGGCTCAACAGGTAGCAGCTTCTAAGGAGCAAAGATTGGGATGCAAAAAGCAGAAATTATCTGCAGGACATTTGGGAACTGAGAAACTCCTGACAGGAGAGGGAAGCAGAGTGGAAGAGTTTCATTCCACATCTTTTATTTCTGTTTGCTTCACCCTACAAATCTGGTTATTATAGAAACATAGAAATGTCTGGGTTGGAAGGGACCTCTAGAGGTCATCTAGTCCAACCCCCTGCTGAGAGCAGGGACATCTTCAACTAGAGCAGGTTGCTCAGAGCTCTGTCAAGCCTCACTTTTGAATGTCTCCAGGGATGGGGCCTCAACCACCTCCCTAGGCAACCTGTTCAAGTGTTCCACCACTCTCGTGGTAAAGAACTTCCTCCTTATTTCTAATCTAAATCTAAATTATATCCTAATTTGCTTCTAATAAACAGAACTTCAGAGCTAGGAAGATAAATAGTCATTTTAGTTACTGCTTTTAAGGAAAACTGAGGCGCTCCTGCCTCCAGACTCATTCTAGCATACAAATATCTAACATGATATCCCATCATATGTTTCTCCACTATAAATAATAGTCTAAAGCTAAAATGTCAAATGAACAATGTTGAGGTGATAAAGTTTCAAGCATATGCAGGTCTTAATAAACTCTGAGTTTCTTGGGTTTACATCTTAAAGAGCTAAATATTAACGAGCTTTGCATCATCTTAATTAGTATGTTAATTTTCCACTGCATTTCCATTACAGTCAGACACAGCAGGAAACTATTAATTGCTTCTGCACTTTTTGGGTATTGCATTGGTACTAATAAATAGACATTGAAATTGCTAGCTTCTTAACATGCTTCCTGCTAGGGTTTTGACCCTAGTATTGAAGCTACCTCTATACTACAAAATAGTGTGGAGGATAACCTGGCCTGGGAGACAGTTCTTTGCAGGATGTACACAGTGAGACCACAAATTTCCTTTGACTACAGGACAGGAGCCTCCAGACTGCCTGTGGGGAGAAGGTCCCAAAGCATGGGATTTCCTGCACTGTGCTTTGGCATAGTCTGAGTGAGTGCTGTAACAAAACTGTGACAGGGACCAGTCTAGTCATGTAACAGCCTAGGTGACCAAGCTCCACTGCCTCAGCAATATCACCTTTTAATTTACTAGTATAGATGTACTCTTCTCGGACATAGCTTAGTGGATGGTGAAAGATTCTCCCAGACAGTAGCTTATGTGTGAATCCTCTCTGCTAGGGGAGGATTACAGTATAGCTGTACATCATCTGAGCCATGACATGCCACTTATACTCAGGGCTATATGATGTACCCTAGCCTGATTTATTTGGTGGCATGCACATAGCCTTTAAAGTTCATGAGATTTCTTTTTGCTATAATTAAATACACCTGAAATGGAAGAAATAAAACTGCTTTGAAGTATAATGTTTTATATTTAAATAAAGAGGAAAAAATATAAAAGAAGTGATAAACATTGTTGAAATCAAAACAAACACCTAAGATAACTACAGTAGAAATCTGTTGGGTCTGAAAAATCGTGATGAACAAAAATACATATTTATGCAGGCAATAATATATTTAGTAATCATTGATCCTCAAATAAGCACCTTGACTATAAGGAAAAATATGACAGAAATAGATCAGTCAGCACACAATGTCTTCTTTGAGCTTCATGTTCCTTTAAATGAGAGTTTACAATACTAGATTCATATGAGATTGTCATTACAAGCTAAAACTGATACATCAGCCATCTTAGGAGGAATGGATTATAAAGTAATCAATATTGATACTGCTTTAGAACCAAGATAGCACTGGCTGAATAGTAATTATGGTCAGAAATTTCCAAGGAGTGGATGTAAGGAACGTACAATTTAGTAGTGTATAAAATGAACAAATACTGAAAGCTTATTTGGAATAGTAATCCATCATCTGTGTCAAACATGACAGTGAAATCATGCAGTAAATGCATGCTGTGTCAGATGCTACTGATTCAACAGACATGACTGCTGATGTATCATGTGATTATGTTCTTTTCTACTCCATCTGCTATTAATAACAGATGCAAATGCCTAAAAGTAGTGAAGAACTGCAGTAAATACAAGAATACATGTTGCATATGCACATAAAAACAGTGTCAGCATCAAAGCCACCATGACAAGAAGATAAAATAAAAAAAAAAAAAAAAAAGAGGTTGTAGTGTGAAATGAGCCAGATTATCAGAAATAATCCCACATTAATAACCTGTTGCAGAAGCTTACTCTGCGTACTCATTTTCATCACTTTTCCCTTTAGCTGCTGAATTGATGTTATGGTTCAGAATTCATTAAAATACTGGCATAACAGAATGGCGTTTTAAGACTTGTTTGCTTGCTAAAATATGATTTCAAGACATGTATCTGCCTAACAGATAGGGGTTTCAGTGCCAAGGTGCTTTTAAAAATTCACGAGGTTCTTGTGAATTCAACTTGCACAAAGACAGAGTCTATAATGCTCTGAATTTGCACAGAGAGAAAGTATGCCCAAATTTGCAACAGTTTCTAAAATAGACTTTACAGCCTGGGAGGGAAATGTGACCTTTAGCTACATTTTCTCTTCTTAGCCCTTTAAGTGTCCTCTTTCAGGTGATGTGAAAAAAGAAACTAATTACTGCCTTCCTAAATCTTTGCACAGCTGATTCTCACAGCAGAGGTCCATAGTCAGTTCTGTCCTATATAAGGAGAATAAGGTATCCTTTAGATCATACTTCTTGCTGTAAATACACTGAATTACTAATTACATTGAATACTGGAAGTGTCATCAGCTTTTCAAAGACTCCATTTAGTTTTGTATTTGGGAACAATATGTCAAACAAGAGACCATATGAGAAATCCCTGAGAAAACCTGGTTGTTTGCCAAATCCTAATTTACTTACAGAGTGCATTGAAGGGAAAAAGAGCAAACATATTTGATGTTGCTTGTGGATGTCACCACAATGCAGTATGCTTCCTGTGATTAGGTTACAGATGTACATTTCTGAGGCCAAATCAAAATCATTAATTTTACATGCTATTTTTTTTTTTTTTTCTGGACAAGGGTATTGTTTCTGATCCTGCGATGTTCACAAAAATAATTTACACTAGTCTGTGGCCAGGTACTTTTTTCCATGTATACCTTTATTACAAAAGAACCACTCCCCTAGTTTTCACTTCCCGCAGGCACCACTAAACCTTTTCACAGATCTGGTAACAGAGCTGATGACTGAGTTTCTCATAATTACTTCGGGGGGGGATCAATGCATGAGTTTGATATAATCTATTTAAGCTGTGTAAACTTCAGTATGAGGGCTTTATTGTTTTGTTTTTTTCAAGACTTAACTGAAATCTGAGATTAAGCATCCCTTATCTCTTATCCTTCAATGTGGGGTAAAATGGGTAGTATAGCTGTGAGCTGTAGTTTTGAATCAGTGCCAGTGTAGAGGAGAAGGATACCTGCCACATGCTGATGTAGTCACATAAATACGTTACTGGGTTGAAAAATAACAACAAAAGGCAGAAAATGCTTAGATTCCTGAAACTGAATGATAAGATGTTCATATATTTGGCTTTTCCTTTTTTATATAAAACCCACAACCAAATGCTGTTTTTAATAGAAGACTCCACTCTTTTGTAACAGTGGTTATTGCTGTTAGTCAAGAAAAAATCAAGCAGAAATATTTTAAAAATCTTAGTTGGTATGTGACAAGCACTACAGGTGAATGTTTTTGAAACTGAGGGTATTGTGGTCCATCTGTACAGAATAGTCACTTTAATGGAAAAAGCCTCCAAATTACAAGACATTGTGACAGAAGAAATTGCATCACCTTTGAAAATTGCACAACTTATGTATAATTTAGAACCCATTAGACAAAAAATGTAGTTTTCAATCTAAGGAATTTTCATTTGAGAAATCTTCTTGCATAATAGTAGCACATATAGTAGTAGTGACCTAGCAAATAAATAAAATGTTCCCATTTTAAGACAGCAGTTTTACACTGGAATTTAATTCTATGTGAACCACTTGATAAAATTGTATTGTTGTATCTCAGACATATCGCAGAAATGATTTGTGATAATGATTCAATTTCAGTTTATCACTATGAACTGCAACTGCTTAGTGGAGATAAATTCAATCCCAGAGTGTTGCACTATGGACTCTTTGTTTGAGTCAAGAATTTCTTACAAGCCTCTTGACAAATAGTTCAGACATTCATTGTCTTCCCATATGGATGTGTAAATTCCAGCATCGCCCATTAGCACAGACACATAATCTATTGCACAAAATAAAACAGGTCAACAGGAATATGAGGAAAAAAAAAGAAAAGAATCAGAAGGATCTTCAGGAAAGATTCCAGGTATCTGCAATTATGAGTAACAGTGCAATGGCCATTTAATGTGGAATAGTCCACAGAGATCAAGTCTAAGTATTTAGTATTAAATATTAGTACTGACAAGAAATGTAGTAGGTGACGAGATGAGAGAAGAAAAGTTCAGGTATGTCCCTCTGAGGGCTAATTTCCTAAATGCATGTGTTTAGCTAATATTTCCCCATGATGGCAAGAAAGAGAAAAATGGTGCAAGAAAAGGCAAACAATTTCAGCATTGCTATTTTCTGTTCATCACATCCACTGTTAGCTCTCCTTTCTTGAGCACAGAAGATAGCTGTGCACTTGATAGACTTTGCAACACTAGAAGCACTGCACATCCCATTTTCAGCTGTCAATGCTCTCTGGAGCTTCAAATAGAGAAAATAAGAGAAAAATAAGACCAAACCAGACCAAGAAACCAAATGAAAAGCTAAGGAAAAAGATTAAGCCACAGAAGGGAAGTGTTCTGGTGACACTAGGTGAGGAGCAAAAGTCCTGAAGCATGGGAATTAATTAAAGTATGGTGCCAAAACCAGAATCAACAAATTTTAGTCCCCTTTTTTGAAATGCCTCTTCATCAAGTACCAACATCTCACAATGTCAATTTATTAACATTGGTCTTACCCTTATCTTGTCACATAACCCATCAAACTGGGTTTACAGGTTATCTACTCCAGGTAACATATATGCCCTTCACTGCTCATCCTTTTGTAGGATAGTACCTCCTAAAACATGCTCTCTCCTTTATCCACAACAAGGTATTATCTCGGCCTTTCCAATTTTTTTCTTCATCACAGTAGTGCCTCTTTCCAGTAATATATCTGTATATATTACTGCTTCTTTCCCTTTTGTTTCTGCTCTTCATTGCCAAATATTTATTCCCTGGCAAACTAATTCAGGTTATTCTATCCTCAAAATACATTTACAGCCTTACCATAGGTAAAATCATCCAGTTAAAAAATGCAGTCTGGACAATGTGTAGCCTCACTGAATACTGCAGTTTCCTTAAGTAAATAAATCTTTTTCTGGAGTATTTTAAAGAATAGTGTCAAGCAGTCAATAGCAGTTGCAGCAGTTGCTCTCCAAAGAGAAAATGGATCCTGTCTCAATTTCCCTTTTCGGAAAAGACTTTCCTTCAGTATTAATGGGTAGACAAAATATTTCTAAATATTACGAAACAGCCCTCTATTCTGTATCAGAAGCTACCTGACTTAGTTATATATTGGGTATTATTAAGGGCTTTAATATAGGTGAAATCAAGTATCTCCAGGATTTAGGATTCTTCCCTGGCTCAGGATTCACAGATTAGAGCCCTTCCTTTTGTAGACTTTAGAAACTGGTGGGGATCCTGCCTGCTAAACCTACAGATTAGGAGATTGAACATAGAGACATTATTTATGCACCAGGATTGCTTTTTATGCCTCCAAATGTAAAAAGTTGTACAAATCAGGCTTTCAAAATTCTCAAGAGGGTCTTCAGAAAATCTACCTGTTCTGTTTTCTTGTCTATATATGTAACTAAAGAAAAACCTTTACAAATTCCATCCAAGGTCACAAAAGAACTTAAAAAGTAAAATCTCTAACTCCTGCATATCAAATTATTTAATCCTAGCAGTAAACAAATACCCTGCTTTCCTTTGGTGCTTTTTACTTCCAGTTTAAGATCCTTGGAACATTTATATATATACAGAGGGAGAGGTATATATTCAGGCCATGATACAAACCTTATGTAATGGAGTCCTGGCGTATGACAATAAAAAGAAATGCTAAAATTGATGCTGGCTCAAGAGGTATTGTGAGCAATGGAAGACATTTCTACTGTTCATTGCCCTTTTTTAGACCATTCTAAGTAGTGAGTCCTGTTTCTTTCACAAACTGTTTTCTGTAAATCCCATCCTATATGCCATGATCCTGCCACCACAGGATTTAAAAGCAACTATATTTAAAAGCAACTATATTGATTTAAAAGCAACTATAAACTGAAAATGTTTTCTGTTGACTGTGTCTCTACCTACAAGAAAATAAATGAAAGCAGAAGCAATGTACTGTAATATCAGTGTTATGATTGTTTTAATAAACGATGCACTTCGAACAGTATAAATCATTTTCACCTGAATGACTCTCATGGCAACCCACTGCAATACTCACTGATTTTAACAACTAATAGCAGTCTTCATTTAAAGCAGTTTGATAGCAGTTATCTTTGAAATGGACTAGTATTATTTTGTACTTTCTAGTTGTAAAACAGTTATCAAATAGTCTAAGGTCTTACTGGAAAGAAAGCATGTTATACCAGTCGTCGCTTCTGGTCACTTCAGTTGTGAATCATAAACCATTCAAGTGGGGTTTTTCCTGAGAATAGATGGAAAACAAGAATCCTGGGAGGCAAAACACCATATCTGTCCATTAAATGTTATTAGTAATTCACTCCCTAGAAAACACACCATGTACGCTATGCCACAAAATGCATGGCACTAGTGCTTCCTCAAAGTAAAACCTTTCCTAACCTTGGCATTGTGGCAGCAGAGGTTAGAGGTCCACAGCTGTTCTCTGACAATAAGCTTAACTCATTTTAAAAGCTTTCTCCAGCCAGCTTATTAATTCTGACATAAGATTAAAGTGAGGTTCAGGGAGTCATGGAGCCTATCTTTTGATGAAACATTCCTAATAACACTCTGATGTCATAATCCATTAATGCATAGTGAAGTTTTGCTTCTGCTGAGAGGGAGAGAGCATCAGCATTTTAGTTCTAAAGCTATGCAGTTTAAAGTGTTTCATCATTTATTTGGCTTTTGCAACAATATCTTTTTCATGTTGCTGGCTATAGTTACGTTATAAATAGGAGCAGAGACATATGGCCAGAAAAAATGAATTAAAAAAAAAAAAATCATTTGTAAAGCTTTTATTTATATAATTAGATATAGAAAATGCATGTAATAATTATGATTTTATTTTAGTAATTGTTTTGTGCTCAAAGGTGGTGTATAATTGGTATTTTGATTGTACAACCCTACCCAGGGTATGAAAATGCATCTTCTACCTAGTTGTGCAAGGAAATCAAACAGTAATAGGCATCTTCTTGCTAACCTAATATGATCAGCCTAAAACAAGTTGGAAAGCAGAACCTGTGGTCCTATGTCCCTACCTGTACAGAACAGTGAAAGCTGCAAATGGGCACATCCTGGGTGTTGAATTTATTTCTCTGTGTGACTGAGCTGTACTGGCTGGTGTATGTTGTAGAGGGTATTAGATAAGCTCTGCTGGTATAGATCAGTAATAAACAATTCTTCCTTGAACTAAGGCAGCAACCAGAAATATTTGTGGGGAAGTGGAGGCATAAACACAACAGCAGCTAAAACAGGATTTGCTGCTCTAAGAGATGGTAACCACAAAGAAGTTAGCTGCATATAAATTTACATCTTTGTAACCACAGACTTAATTATAACATAGGCACTTAACATGCAATCTGCATAAACACATGCACTAAAATCACTTAAAAACTAGAAGAAAATGTAATCAGTGAATTCATACCCAAGTGTATAGCCAAAAGATGACATTCTAGTCACAATCAAATGTGACTGCTTTTTCCAGACATGCTATAATATTTACTATTTCCAATATCAGTATCTGAATTTTGTTTCCTAAGCCCTTCTCAGCCATTTTAAGTATTTCCACATGGACTACACTGATCACTGCCTGGAAACAAGAGCCCATTCATGCATGGGGCTACAACACAAGCAGGAAAAGTGTCAGCTGGTGGAAAGCCCTCAGTCAAATTGAAATTAAAGTTTTAGCACATTGCAGCTATCTGGAATGCTTAAGAAGGTTACCCCTGAGTTAGGTACAGGAACAATCACTTTGGACTCATAGCATTAGTAAAATGTACCCTTTTTAATCTTTTGATAAAATGGTAACTGAAAAGTAACCTGCAAAGGATTGTTTCCTTATGTTTAAATCCTCCATTTTAATGTATTTTCCTGACCCCAAATACCACCACTAATTTATCAAACACTGAGCACTTGCTTCACTCAGATGGATCTGGAAGATATTGCCAGATTATACACCTGAATCTTTAACAAATACATCAGTAGAAGGGAGTGCAGAGTAAGGCAACGATGGGGATTAGTGAACTAATTTCAACCTTTGCAACAACTGTCTGGAGGTCTCAGCTCCATCACCTGCCTGCTAATGAGGCAGACCATGCAAAAATAGATCATCTGCAGGCATTACATCTAAACTGGCTACTATTACCCTTCTCCATGATGTATTGCCAGGCACTTTCATTAATTTTGTTGGCTTGATAACGAATATATCGGCACACTTAATGGTATACATTCTCCACAGTAATTTTGACTTCTCAGGCTCTGATTTTATCTTCCTAATATCGCAAAGGTATTGTTTCAACCTGGTAATTTTATTCTCAATTTGTTTGATACTGAATTTTGCAGTAGATTTGGAGATAGGTTGCTTATTCATATTTTGGGGTAAAGACAGTGTTTAGACTGGCCACATATTTCAGTTGTGCCAGGCAGAAACAGTCTTACCTGTTGTAAACCACAGAACTTTTGTGTCAGGAAATTGGGTGAAATAATTAAGAAGACAGAATAGCCACAACTATTCAACCAGCTTCTATGTGCTTGTTTAAAGAACTCTTGCTAGTTGTTTACAATTTGGTTTTACACATTTATTTCAATTACATGTCTTCCAACAATAAGTATTCCCTTCTTTAATGATTTTTGTGGAAAAATCTATGAAGCTTTAACAATACATTCCCATCTTAGCATTTGTATTTATTTCACTCATGTCTTGTGCCTTAACTTTGAACTGGCTCATAGTTCACTGCAGTTCCTTTTATATCTGCTCTCTATCTGTCTTTATGTGCTGAACTCCTCTTGAGAGCAGTCTTACTATAGCTGATTGATACTTTTAATATAAGGAATATACAGAAGGTTCAACTTCAACATGAGGAAATACTACTTCACTGTGAGGCTAACAGAGCACTGGAATAGACTGCCCAGAGAGGTGTGGAATCTCCATCTCTGGAGACTTTCAAAAGTGCCTGGACTTGTTCCTGTGTGATCTACTCTGTGTTATCTTGCTCTGGCAGGGGTGTTGGAGTAGATGATCTTTAGAGGTCCTTCTGTGATTCTGTTAAAAAAATGATACTGAAGAACTTTAGGAAGAATGTTAAAATGATGGTACTTTATATATAGGTATGGCTTATGCACTTATGAAGATAGAGAAAAGCAGAGAAAATTGTGTTTGCTGCTGAACTGTGAAAGGTAGCATAAATTGCTGTAGAGATTAATTATGTCTCAAAGCAAGAATTTTATAAAAAAGTTTAGTATTAAAAAAAATAAAAATGTAGTCAATCACCAGAAGGAATTATTGTGATTAATGTCTTTTCCTGCTCGCCACTGAAATTACAGACACAAAGCAGTGTTTTTACCTCCTCAGTCAAGACTTTTTAAACTGGGAGGAGCAGAAGTTTTCTTTTACCAAGTCATTTGTATGAAAAATTACAGTTTTCTTGGATTTCTGAAAAGTGTATCAATCACTTAACTCTTGTCCCATAGCTAATGGTCGTTCCAGAAGTAAAAATGGCTACTTCTTGAGCCTATGCAGCATATCAAGTAATTCTGGGATACTAGCTGTAACTACAACCTGCAGGTTATATTTCCAAGTCACATCCATTGCTCAAAGTATTTAGGAAAACACTGTTTAATTATGTAACCTTCTACTCAGTTTGGTTTTCATGAGTCTGCAAGAAATTCTCAGTAGCTGTTGGTTGACAGTTGACTCTACAGTTGCAGACAACATAAAAGACCAGTGCTTTGTGGTTCTAGTCATCCTCATAAGATGTTACGTGCACTAAGGTCCTTTTTAAATATTGTCCTGGACTGCCAAACTAATTGGTATTCTAGTTTAGACAAAATGTTACATTAAGGATTTAAAGGAAAGCTCTTCTGCTATATTAACCATCATATTTAAAAAAAAAAACAAAAACAAAACCCCTTCCATTTCTAAAGCACAATGTATATGACATTATAGGTATACATAACACATACATATACAAAATGAAAATGTTCTCATAATTATTGCCTTCCCACTTATTTGCTTTGAATTTCACTTCTTGATTTGCTGATAAGGGGATTTAGGAAGCCAGCTGACAAATCAAGCCTAAACTGGAATAGGACTTAAAGCTAACTATTCCTACATCTACTTTCTTAAAGGCACAATAAGTTTATTTTTTTAGTTTTTAAATTAAGCCTATGGGCTAAACAGACTTGAACCAAATGTAAAGGTTCGTTCCCTAAGGATTGAGTAAGTCGTGTGAATTAAAGACATACTGTTATCCTCAAAGTTTCTTACTGAATAGATACAGCTAATGCTACTTCATTTTTGGATCAAACTCCAAATATTTAAGTGATTTATTGCTCTGGCACATTGAAGCAACTTGTCATTTTGGCAACAACAGAATTGCAGCCATTACCTTCAAAAGTGGCAGATCAAGCTTTTTTTTTTTTTTTTTTTATCATCTGAAACACACAAGAAACAGAGTTTGAAATTTTAATAGTTTAAAAATCAAAACACCTTTCCCTTGCACTAATAAACAGCTGTGTTCTAGGGGATTGTTCTTTGGAACTTGTTATGCGTAATATGTTTTTCCATTTACTCTCTTAATCCAAAATTTCAGAAGTTTTCTTGCTGTTTGTATTAGCAACAGATTAGGACCAAAAGAATTTACATTTTAAATTTGTACTGGCTCTGAAAAAAAAAAATGTAGAAATGTGTCTGCTTAAGTTGGTTGAGCCTTCGATTTCTTTAGAATAATTGTATTTTATTCTTTATTTCCCCTGCAAATAAATATTTCTACTTAGCATTCTTAGGACTTTTCCCTTACCATTAAAATATTAATCTCACATTAACTACAACATTGTAATAATAAAATATACTTTTTTTCATTCTCATCAGTTGTTCTTACATATATAGCACTTCAGAGATTCCTAAAATACCTACAAATTATTCCCTTGCTTTTCCTCAGAGCAAATTAATTTTGGTAGGTTGCACCTCTGGATTTTTATAACTCTATTTCAGGTCGAACTAAGAAATTACAAAATGTTGTCGATTAACCTCATATATATGCTCTTTATATTCCATCTAAAAAAGCACAGTAACAAAAAAAGAATGCTGCATTAACTGTGTCAATATACAACAAATTCCCTCTACCAGTAACATAGAGCTTCTATTAAGACAAAACAATTTTACTAATTTGCCAGAAATCAAGAAAAAGGATATAATTAAACATCAATGTTGAAACAAGATAAAGTTTAGTTTATTGTGCTCTGATCTGTATTAGACTTTAATTCATGTATAATTAAGTTCCCAAACTGCCTAATATGGCCTTCTGTCTCCCTAAACAAGATTCCTACTGCCGTTTGCTCTGCATTTAACCTGGAAAAGAAGACAGTAGACCTTCATGACTGCACCCTTTTCACTTTTGTGCTATGTCTTGCATTATGTCAATACAAGAATTTGGGCAGCTGCACTCCAGCCAAGGGAAGGCATATGATTTAGTTTTTAGCTGGAAAGATACTGTTCCTTTTTTGCCGGATATCTGGTTTCAGCCAGGTTGGTTCACCAATTAAGTTTCTTTTGACTAATTGACTTTGACTAATTTCTTCAGCTGACTAATAAAGGTGGTGGAAAAAAGAGTGATATACTGCAAAAGGTACTTTTTCCACTGAGTAAAGTGGCTTCTTTAACATCAGTGCATTCATATTGGCCCTAATGCAAAAGTGGGAGTAAATAATGATCATTTAAAATATATTCTTTAAGTTTCCTGTTTATCCACAGTTGAGAAATTACCTAGTTCTCTTCTATTCCTATTCTTCTGTTCCTATATAATATCATTTACCCATATTTAATGGAATATGTCAATTAACTAGTCCATTAAAAGCACTGCTTACAAAAGCATCATGAATACACAGCTAAAGAAACTAAAACAAAAACCTACAATGTTTATAAAACAAATAAGGCACAAATTTCCAGATCCTGTTATTAGGAAAGTGCAGGGTTTATGTACATTTTAAAAACTAAGATTATGAGACATCACACCTGTTAATGAGTTCCACCTAAATTTGTAGCTGCCTATTGGCATAGAGAACTTAAACGGGTTTTGTAAACTTCAATGGGTGGGTAAGCACGTAAACACTGCAATGCTGAATGCTAATAACCCACCCAAAGAGAAATAGGAGAACTGATGAGAATTTAATAAAGCATGTGAATTACACTGAAATGTTTCTGCCCAATGAATTTCACTGAAAAAAAACCACTGGATTTTGCTTGTCTACACCTGTTCTATCTTCTATTGCTATATAATCTGCTTTTGGCTCTGCTTAAAATTGCACAGGTGACAGCAGTATGCTCTAGTAAATCATAAACATTATAAAAACACCCCATTGGTTTTCTTATTGTATAAGAATTACACCACCACTTCACTGGTTCATATTGAGTTTAAAATGTTGCCTGTCAAAATTTACCTTTCTTCAATTACAATTTTATGCTTTTACACTCTGATCCTATAAGGGTTTTAGTCTGGAAATCTGTAGGTCACAGGATGGTAGGTGTTGGAAGGGACCTCTGGAGATCCAAAGCCTCTGCCAAAGCAGATTTGCCTACATCAGGTTGCACAGGAACGTGTTCAGGCAGGTTTTGAAAGTCTCTGGAGAAGGAGACTCCACAACCAATCTGGGCAGCCTGTTAATGCTTATAAAGCCTTTTTTAATGGAAAGAAACCTCGTCATCATGACTGGTACTCATGGGGAACTTGGCCACTATAATATCTCTTGAGAAGTGAATAAAAGCTTGGGTGTGAATAACCCAGGAGGTTTCTGCACTGTATTGATGACCATTTCTTTATGCAGGTGCTTGATAAACTGACTAGTAAGATGATCTGCTGGACCTGTTAATCACAGAACAGAAGAATTGTTAAGAATGCGACGGTCAATGCAACCTGGGCTGCAATGGCTACGAAATTATGAAGTTTAAAGTCTTGAGAAAAATAAACAAGAAAAATAGTAGAATTATGAATAATATAATTACAACCTTGTATTTCATGAGAAAGGATTTTGAGTTCTCCAGGGACCTGCTTGGCAGGATCCCATTGCAGACTACCTTGGAATGTCAAGAGGCCTGACAAAGCTGCTTGATCTGCAAGGGCAGCTTCCTCTATGCAGAAAACCATCCATTCAGATATGCAGAAAGTGGAGCAATCATAGCAGAAGGACAGCAAGAATAAACATGGACCTCCTGACTGAGTTTAAATGACAAAAAAAGAAGTACTCAGAAGGTGGGGGGAGAGCTAAGCTACCCGTGACAGATATAGAAATGTTGCCCTACATGCAGGGATGGAGTTTAAAAAGTCATAGCACAGTTGGAACTGGAAAAAATGAGGGAGGTGAAATGCAGGAAGAGAGACTTCTATACTTCCATATATACTCAGGCAGTGAAAGACAGAATAAAGAATATCTCGCAGTGTTCAGTGGGACAAGGGATCTAATGATGAAGGCCATAGATACATCTTTCATCTCATTACTCAAAGGCCTTTTTGCCTTAGTTTTCACTGGAAAGGTCTGCCCTCTGGACTTCCAGTTCTCCAAGCCTAATAGAGGTCTGTGGGAGTGAAGCATTATCCTCAGTAGAGGAAAAGAGAATTATGGAGGGCACTGGATCTGATGCGATACACCCCAGTGTGCTGAGGGAGCTGTTCAATGTCATTGTGAGACCACGTCTATCAGCTTTGAAACATCAAAATGACAGAGGGAGGTTCTTAATGACTGCAAATAAGCAAAAATTACTCACTGCTTCAAGAAGGGCAAGAAATATGGAGGGAAATACTGGCCAGTCAACCTCACCTCAGTATATGGGAAGGTTATGGAACAAATTCTTTTCAAAGCTTTGAGCAGAAATTGAGCTGTATGTTCTCCAAAGATGGCTTCCTACCTAAATTATTCTATGGGAGCAATTTGCACCTGAAGACAGCATTGTAAACTTGTGTTCACAAGAGGAACTGTCAGTGGTTCTTGGATTACAAATTAGAGATCATACATGCCCACACTGTTTAGTAGCCATAAGAAACTGTAATATGATAGGTGAAGTAACTGAAATGTAAGATTATTCTTGCTATGTTTGAACAGAGATGGTGGTATTTTCATGTTGTACATTCCTATTATTACTAATGTAAATACCTCCAGGTATATATAAATATATATCTGTGACTAAATCTAATCGTACCAAAAATAAATCAGAATCCTTATTTGTTTTCCAAATGAAATTACTCCAATAACTATAAATTGCAAGTGAACTAAAGCATCAATAAATTCAAAAACTTTAAAAGATGTGATAGATAATAAAATAAGCCCTTTAAGCAAGTATGTCTCTAAATCACAAGTTCAGGTTCCACATTAAATAAGAAGGAATCATTATATGACAGTGATCTTCACTATCAGAGCTCTAACAAATAAAACCCTACAAATAGCTCATTCTCACATTAATCCTTCTGAAGCTTTATCAGCTATAGAAAGCTATACAAGTCCTGATATTTAATACAATATCCTTTGAACTGTAATTAACTGCAAAAAAAATAAAGTTTATAGATCACACTGGATAAAAATTTTTGCTCTGTCTGTGAACATAATAATAAACTAAGAGATTAGCAACTGAAATTAATTATATGAAATTTGGTTTCCAGCAAAATTTTCACTTGTCTTTTTAAGTGTATCCCAGTAAAGTGAATTTTATTAAAATAGTGTCCAAAGACTTTCTCTGCATGTTACTGTTTATTTCAGGCAAACTATAATATATACTGTAAACACACACAAAACATTTTGGTATTAACATAATCTTAAAATTCCAGTCAAATACAATCAATCAATCCCAATTTCATGGGATGTTTTGAAATTCCACAGAATCCACCTTCACCTGGAATCCTGCGTTCAGCTCTGAAGCCTTCAGCACAGAAAGGACATGGACCTGACGGAGTAGGTCCAGAGGAGGCCCACAGGGATGATCAGGGGGCTGAAGCACCTCTCCTATGAGGACAGGCTGAGGGAGCACTGGGATTGTTCAGCCTGGAGAAGAGAAGGCTCCGGGGAGACCTAATAGCCACCTTCCAGTACCTGAAGGGAGCTTACAAAAAGAGAGGGCCTGTTTACAAAGGCCTGTAGTGAAAGGACAAGGGGTAATGGTTTTAAATTAGAATGGAGTGGATTTAGATTGGATGTAAGGTAGAAGTTCTTTACCACGAGAGTGGTGGAACACTGGAACAGGTTGCCCAGGACGGTTGAGGCCCCGTCCCGTGAGACATTCAACGTAAGGCTTTATGAGGCTCTCAGCAACCTGCTCTAGTTGAGGATGTCCCTGCTCTCAGCAGGGGGGTTGGACTAGATGACCTCTAGAGGTTCCTTCCAACCCAGACATTTCTATGATTGTATGATTTGTATGATTCTAATTGTAAAATACGTATTTTAATGCCTGAAGTTGAGGAAATTAGATGGCTACTGTGTTTTATGATAACGGATTGCCCTGTATAGCATCATGGTTTTCAGCCTTACAGAGAATTAACAATGAAAACTGGACAAAATTTTGTTGGTAGCAACCCTTCATTTAGAGCATCAGTGAAGGAAGGCATTAAATTCCTTTTCAGATTAATGACTAAAACAAAAGTCACTGCAAGTTGCAGGCTATACTCCAGGCCAGGCAGTAGTTAATCTCAGGAATTAGGAAGACTATTAACTGTAAATCTAAAGTAATAAGAAAATTTCTAAGAGGTCTGTGTAGAATTAGACTTGGATATGTGAGCAAAGGCAAGACAAAATGACCTAGCTTTGTAAAGTAACGTAGGGAAATGTTCTTCAGAGACATATCTGATTATTCTCTTCCATTTCTCCTTTCATTCACAACAATTTGCCAATCTCCTCATCACTGTTGTTCCTTTAAAATATATTTGTATATATATTAGAATATTCTGGCTAGCTGTCTCAAACTGCAATTCCAGAATAACATGCAAAGCACAGAAATCCACTTAGGATGTAATTTGTTTACACCAAAAAAAAGTGATTGTCTACACTGTGATCCTATTTTATGGCTCTGTCATTTCATCTTCATTTCTTCTCAAGTAAATTGCTTATTCTCATGCTATAATCACAGCTTCTGTCTGAGATCAGAGCTAACATTCTGCTAAAGCACATTGCTGTTGAAGTCTTCTTGTTTCATTCTCTGAGACTACTTTTTTTTCATTTAAATTTCTCTGTTAACCAACTCCACCTCTTGTATCTGTCAACAGCACAAGATCAAGACCAGCCACTTGCTTGCTCTTTATTCTCCCTGCAAAACATACATTTCTTGGGTGGTTCACAGAAGTACTGTGAAGCAGCAGGAAACCCTATCACCCTGCTTTAGTGTCCCCTGCCACATCTTTTGCAGCAAAGCAATTTCACTGGGTCAACACCTGTGCAAGAGAACAGCACACGAAGAATTCTGCAAAAGGCTACAGAAGGTTCTCTCATAAAATCATCTAATTATTCTTCTTCATTAAAAAAGTCTTACAATGAACTTCTAAAAAAAAAAAATAAGCTTTACTACAGCAGATGCAACAGTTAAACAAATTATTCAGTCTAGATGTTCAAGTAGTTTTAATTCTTCTGTGATGCCTTTTGTGGTTTTCCACATAGGAATTTTACATTCCTCCCTATCGCAAATCTCCTGGAGCTGGTGATTAAATGCTCATATTAGCAAGTCTCACAGATCTCAGGAACTGACATTCACTGCATTACCAAATTTAAACAAACAAACAAAATGAACAGAAAAGGAAACAATTGAGTTAATGAAAGATGACTACATCTTAGAATTATTTTTGTCAAGAAATCAATGCTTGTTCAGTTCTACAAATTATTTTGTGGCATATTGCTTTTTTGGAAATTAACTCAGACTACTGCTATATCTTACAAACCAAGTGGATTTTGTTGCTGCAAAATGCCTTGGGTAGGATATATCAATCTTTTTGCTAAAATGAATGTAAATTTCTCTTATATTTCACTTTTATTGAACACTGGAAAGGTGAAATGTCAAAACAAAGAAACTTCAGGCCTTTAGCCACTGAAATCATGACAGTAAGAACAGCATAAATGGTCTTATGTGGTTATATAGCCATTTGTAGTAGTCATGACAGGCCTTGATCCTTCTATTATTCACATTACAGCTGTCCCCAGAAAGGTAAATGGGATATCAAAATTTAAGCATCAACATAATTTTCAAAAACAGTATTTAGTCATCTGCAAAAAAGCATTAGACATAAAAAAAACCTCGACATCTAACAGAGGACCACATGGAATCAGGGTAGCTAACTTCCTAATTTTGACCCTGAAAAAAACCATGCAGATGCTGCTTAGCACACGGCATCTCACCCAGCAGGATGTTCAGCAGCTCAAACCTTGATCGTGTTGCACAACTCAGTTCACAGGTATCACAGGGTGTTAGGGGTTGGAAGGGACCTTGGAGATCATCAAGTCAAACCTGCCAGAGCAGGATCATACAATCTAGCACAGGTCACAAAGGAACGCATCCAGGCTGGTTTTGAAAATCTCCAGAGAAGGAGACTCCACAACCTCTCTGGGGAGCCCATTCCAGTGCTCTGTGACCCTTACAG
>JAAGNO010014453.1:22351-34037 GCA_033439905.1 Ceryle rudis | reverse complement strand
GCTGTGGAGTCTCCTGCTCTGGAGAGATTCCCAACCCGCCTGGACCCTGCGCTGCTGGGCCCCCTGCTCTGGGTGACTCTGCTGGAGCAGGGGTGGCACCAGATGATCTCCAGAAGTCCCCTCCCAGCCCTGCCATGCTGTGACCCACCTCTCCCATGAGCCCTGGCGAGGCTTCTCCTGCCTCATCGGGGCTCCTGGGTGCTGCAGGGTCTCTCCAGCAGTGAAATGCTGCCGATGAAGAAAGCTCGTGGTGACCCTCACAACCACCTCCTCCCAGTGCTGAGCTGGGCAGAGCAAAGGGTTAAAAAATCGTTAGGGCTTTCTCTGTGAGCCATGGAAAGGACTAAGAAAACGGAAACCAGCCTGAATTTAAACTGAAGGACCCCATTCTTCTGCCAAGCCACTCGGTTCCTTCATCAACTGGGGCCTTGTTTCGCAGTCAGTCATCAGAGGCTTTAGAAAGTCGCTCAGACAAATCTGTAAGGAGGAAAGCCACAAAGGATGTCTTTTCTGGGGCACTCTTGACCGAGAACAAGCACTGCTGGGGGACGGGGCTGCCCTCACTGGTGCTTCTGTACCTCCCCAGCACAATGCACAATGCTGCCATAGGATACTTGCACCGCTGAGCTCCTGCTTATTTAAATACGCATTTAATGAAGGCGACTCCTGTAGGAAATTAAGCACCGTGCTTTCCCAGTGGTGCTTATCCTCCTCCTGCCCGAAATAAAACTGTTGTGGAGGTCGGGAGTGGGTTTGAGAAGTGCTGCAGGCTTCTCCAAGCCCCGCAGTCCTGTTGCTTGCTGCATTTCTAGCTTCTTAGGAAACACTTAATTCCCCTTTTTTATTTTATTTATTTTTTTTAGCAATGCTTTCAATGATTTCTGATAACTAGACTTTTATTACTTATTATTATAGAGTCAGGAGGAACAAAAAAAAACCCCAAACCACCCCACCTAACAGCAGAAATCCGATTATTCCGCGAAACTTTGAAGCTCCCTCCTCCAGCCGCGTGCTTTGATGTTCCCAGTAAATAAATAATGATTCTGACATCGAAAGGTTTATCTGCCAGTGCCAAATACACCATTATCCCCAGTGTAAAGAAAAAACAACCAAAGTTTCATTGTTTGGCACCGCAAACACCGGCCAAAGCTGTGATTCGGGCGTGCTTGAGGCTGACCTGCCCAGCTATGGGGCAAACGAGGGCTTGGGGTTATTTTTTTATCGTGTTCCCGGCTTGCGAAGGAGAAACGGGCACTGCAGCCAGAGGCACTGCAACGGGGGGAGGGACCAGGAGGAGGTGCAATCAAAATAGGAAAGGCACGCAGGCAAAAAAGAAACCCGCAGACGCTTCAGTGACAGAAATGCAGCAGATTAGAAACAGAATATGAGGGTTTTTCAGAAGATTTTTTTTTTTTTTTCCCCCAGTCATGGCCTCAGGCGTTTGGTCTGACAGTTGGAAATAAGGGGATGTTCCTGGCACTGTGCTGAATTAAAACTACTAATAAAATAGATCAGAGTTTACTCTAGAGGGAACTCAATACAGCCTTCAGCGACGGTACCTGCAGTACGTTACTGCATAGATCAGGCCACCTATGTTGATTTATTTCTATGTGTTTACTTGATGGGATAATGGCTTTAACTGCCCAGTTTGTAGGGTCTGGAGTCCAGAAGTCCTTGCTATCTGTGGAGACCTCTCTTGAGGTCTGCCAGGGCTTGTGCTTGGTGCAGTTCGCTTATGCCCCTCCTTGTCCCTCTGCAAGGCTGGAAACTGCCTCTTTTAACTTAGGCTGGAGCAAAGAAGGCTGAGGGGAGACCTTCTGGCTCTTGACAGCTCCCTGGCAGGAGGTTGGAGCCACGAGGGGTTGGGCTCTGCTCCCAAGGAAGAAGTGACAGGGACAAGAGGAAACAGCCTCAAGTTGCACCAGGGGAGGTTTAGGTTGAACGTGAGGAACAATTTCTCACCCTCCAGGGTTGACCCAGGCTGCCCAGGGCAGGGTGGAGTCCCTGTGATCCCTGGAGGGGTTTCAAAGCCCTGGAAATGTGGTGCTGAGGGACACGGGTTAGTGGTGCCCTGGCAGTGCTGGGGGAATGATTGGACTCCATGAGCTTAAAGGTCTTTTCCAACCGAAACGATTCTATGGTTCTGTGATTTGCAGCTCTGGAACAGAGCGGTGCTACCACAGGCAGGGACAGAGGCAGGGACAGGCTGACCAGGCTGCACATCCCTGAGCTGCGACAGAGAAACTGCTGTCGATCCCATGGGCTTACATGGGGAGGTGACTTGTCCAGGCAACAGATGAGCCCCCAAATCTCCCTTCACCATCTGACTTCCACCCACAGCACCCTGGCACGGGGAAGCCCTGCTACAACCCTCACAAATCCTGGTCACATGCTGGTTTGGGTGCCTGGTGCCAGGCTGGTAGGCACGATGCTTCTCCTGGAGATACAAGGGGCTCCCTGTCCACTGAGCTTGGCACCCACTCAAGCAAAGCCTTTGCTTGTGCACGTCAAAAACCACCCCCGGCAGCACCCACTCTGAGCCATGCAAGCAGGAGGAGGGTGGGATTCACAGCAGTGCTGCAGGTGAGGGTGTAGAGCAGTGACATCGAGCACAGAGAGGACAGGAGCAGGACAGAGGAGCAGAGGCTGGAAGGGGAAGAGCTCTCTGTATTTCTTCTGCTTTTATCCCCGCTTTTATGTCCAAATTTCTCTGAGATTTGGGGTGTTTCTGCACTACAGATAAAACCTGGAAGTCTTCTGCATCCTTACCATGTCTGCCAAACATTCTTTGCACTCCAGGAACAGCATCCCTTCCACTTCCCTCTTTAGCCCTCACGTCCAGCTCCCACCTGTACCTCCCCAAATGCCCTGAGCCGCTGCTCCCCTCAGCATTCCTGTAACAACACCTTTTGTTAGCACTCTGCACCTACACTCATCTGACAAGACTGGAAGAAGCCATCACCACGGGCTTCTCAAGGCAGAGACACAACCTCGTGCTCTGGAGACAAGCCCCCGTGACAGATCACTGGAAGCTGGGGACTTACCCTAGCAGGACGCTGCTCTTCCTCTTGTCTCCCCCAGACAAACATCCCTCTGCAGAAATCAGAGGTGACAGTCCTGGGAGGTTTTTACACCTGGAATGGAAAAGCCACATTTAAAATCAAAGCATAAGAAGTGCAGCAATGAAAGGGTGTTTAGTTTGGAGGCCAGCAGATCAGGAGGAGGATGCTGTGGTTGTGCTCCCACTCTGTGTGAGCACTGGGCAACCACCAGCCCAGTTGTGCGTGTTTCCTACATGAGGTAGCTATGAGGAGTTTCCAATGGTTTTCTATTCTAAAGTCTCCTGAGCTGCTGAAACCAGTCCAGAGCTTTATTCAGACTGGTTTCCCTGTATTCCAGTTACCTTTTACTCAATCCAGTCTAACTGAAGGCCACCAAACAGAGCAGTATTTCTCCCTCTGTCCTACCACATGGGACTTCCTAGGTCAAATTGTCACATGCATAGTTACAGTCTGAGCCAAACCAAACCTACAACACACAGAACATCAGCTGCGTTGTACTGGATGAACAACATCATCCCAGTCAGCCTGCGGCTGGAGGATACCCAGAGGCAGCAGGGGGGAGAGGACAGGAACACGCACATGGGATGTGGAGAGGCCACCTCTGTGAGAAGCAGCTTGCATTTAAAGTGGATTAAGCATGTGATGAACTTACACCCCTGGATTTAGCTCCCAGGCCACTCTTGGTCATCATTTTGCAGTGTCCCTCCCAGAGGCCACTCCACAAACTGTGCACCACAGAATACCATCATCTCCAGCACTTCTGCTCTCTGTGTAGCCCATGAGCTGCATGGAGAAGTTCCTGCATGTCAGCCCCACTAGCTCCTGACCATCCAGGGCAGCCCAGAGTTGCACCTGCTGTGAAAGACCCTTTCAACACTCCTTCCATGGGTCCAGGGCTGCAGTAGTCAGGGGGAGTGGTAGGCTTGGGGTCTGTCCATGTGACAGCACAGCAGCCAAGCCTGGCCGTGAGCAGGAACAACCAGACCAGATGACACACACTACGGCCCATCAGTCAGCTGCCGACACACGTTCAGCCAGACGTGCTTAGCATCTCATGAGCAAGCTGTGATTAAATCCTGGTCAGCACACAAAAAAATACACAGGCAGGTAAATGAACAGAGAACAAAAGTGAGCTCCAATCCACGTGCCTTGCCAAACCGTGTTGCGTTTCCTGGCCTCGGGTGAGTTCAAACTCGGTAGCGGCTCCTGGTACAACACCAGACTTCAAACAACCCTGAAATCAGCACCGTGAGGACAGCAGCTTCTGCTGCCTAAGAGGATGAGCTCATCAAATGATGCAAGAGGAAGGCGGTGGCCCCAACATTCAACTTTCACCTTCTCTGAACTTCTGCATTTTTTCCAGGGAGGGTGTTGGCTCCTTTGACAAACGCCACCTTCTGTAGATCCAGCCAGTGAAAGTCCTCACAGGAGCTTTACAGAAGTAACCGTGGATTGCATGTTCGGCCCCAAGTCAGCTGAACAGCCTTGCTTCTCCTTTTTCTCTACATCTGTGGCCAGGCTGTGGCACAGGGCACGGTGCCGCTGTCCCAGTTCACAAAATCTCATCACCATACCCATAGCTTGGGCTGCAGCTCCATCCATCACGGGTTAAGCGAACCTAAAGTCAACATCACTCTGGTCCTCTCCTTCCCTCGCGCTGGCTGCTGGTCCCCATTCCTCTTCCTAGCATCAATGGGGGTGTTTCTCTGAGCCCTGGAGATGGGTGGAGCTCCAGACTCCAGTCTGGCGGAAAAGTGAATGCATCAAGAAAAATTAGTATTTTTATACACATCCATAAAACCATACGTGAGCTGAACCCCCCCGTAAGACAATTTCTAAAAGCTGGTAACTGTAAATTTAGGCTCCCCTCACATTTATCATCCTGCAAGGTATCAGCTACGTTTCAGAACCATAGACAATTACATTTTGGAAAACATGACTTACTAAAAACCTACTTCACAAAGTCTTTTATCCTGACTCTTGGGGGACAAAAAAACCCCCTCGACTCTGTTTCTAACAATTTTTTCCTTAAAGCATTTCCAGAAAACAAAAAGCTTGCAAGATTATGGAGAAAGGGATAAAAAAACAAACCAAACCAAAACAACAACAACAACAACAACAAAAAAAACCCAAAGAAAAGAAGATAATTTTTTAGTTGAAGCAAAAATCTTGAATAATTTCTCACAATCTTTTCCTGGAATCCAATAAACACATTACCAGATTACAGTGTATATTTTACTAGGCTAAGCTATCTTTGTGTGCATTAGAGGCACAGCAGGAAGCAAAACAATAAAAAAAATATCAACCTCCTTCGTATAACTCGATGGAGTTATAAAATAACTAATTGAATAAACTACGTTTGACATGAACAAATGGTGACATTTCCATGTAATGTTGTCTTTTTGGCTTCCTGACAAAGAAAAGCTTAAGGAACCATGGGCTTTTTTTTTGTTGTTGTTGTTTCCTAAGGGCAAGTTCTTCTGTTTTTATAAGCTCAGCAATCAATGCTCAAGTAGGAGCGTAAGCGCTTTTAATTTATGAACTGTACATTTTGAGCCCCTTTAAGGGTTTAATTTTCCGCGTGTTGTCGTAAGACTGTTTATTTTTGTGGTGCTGCTTAATGGAAAATATTGCGTTAAAGCATCGCAGCCGCCGTAGGTGTAGAAAGCCAGAAGAGGAATAATTAAGGCAATGCAAAATGCATCCTGTGGTGAATTTTCTTGCAAGCAGAAGAGCAGCATTAGCTTGAGGGAAAGCACAAGCCCAAAGTGGGGCTTGCACTGGTGTTCCCCCTAGGCAGAAGGCCATCAGAAGGTGTGAAGGTCCTCTCTGTGGTCAGCACTCAGATGAATTGGACTCGATGATCTCCAGAGGTCCCTTCCAACCCCTACTATTCTATGATTCTACAAATAGACTTCCTCCTCCCCGGCAAGCCGTTGGCACTCTTCTTTTTTGCCCCAAAGGAGCCTAGCTCAGCATTCCTGAAGTTTGACATTTGGCTTTGGTGTAGTTTGTACCTGATTCCCGACCCCGACGATGCGGCTTGTCCGGCATGTCCCCTCCAAAGCATCGCTCCAGCCTCTGTGCTTGGGGTGGATCTGCCAGTTTGCGTGGAGCTGGGAGCTGGCCAGGAGGGGTTCCATGTGTGGTTTAAACTGACCCAAAAAGGACCTACCAGCAACACCACTCGTCTATAAAACCACCGCTCCCATTCATCTCAGAGGGTAAGGCGTGGGCTTTTTCCAGGCTAGCAGCAGAGTGAATCGCCACCGTCCATTATTCACAGCCGAAACACAACGCGACCAGCTGTCAGGGTTGGGGAGAAGGAGGTTTTTCCCACCAAGCCCACGTTCCCATCCGATAAGGGCTTTCACCGTGCGCATTTATCACGTCAGCAGCAGGCTCGTCCGCTTTGCGCTGGCGATGTTAGGCGCAGATGGGCTGTTGGTTGCCATGCAGATGACAAATGTTCCCAGGGAGCTTCAGTTAATATTAAATGGAAAGTGGCTCGATTTGCATGTCCCTCTAGAAATGGCACAAGAACCATCTTGAGAGTCAATATTGATAGTGCTCTGAGCACTAAGGAAAAAAATTAAGCACTCGGAGTAACAACAAGCAGCCTGTGTCACGTGGTGACTCCACTAGCTGCTCAAAGACGGTGACATCCCACAGCAGGAAAATTAAAACAAAGTGAAAATCAACTTCTTTTGGCTTTGCCAGAAGATAACACTAGAGCCAGTGCTTCATAACTGCCGTCTCCTGAAGACCACGCATTGATTAACGGCTTGCAGCACATCCATGTACAGGCACAAACTCTCCTTGCCAAACCCACGTAGCAGAGGTGGTGAGCGCCACATGCAAGAAGAGCAAGCAGCCCCAGGCTGGGTGAGCTGTGGGACATGTCCTAGGAGTGCTCGGGGCGTGCAAGAGACTTCTCACCGGGGTGAGCCCACGCTCATGTTGTTGGATGTGGGGCTTCCGATTCTTTTTGGCCTGTGGGAATGTAACGAGATAAAGCAGTGGGTAAGGGGGTTTGGTTCCTCACCTCTAACCTTCAACCCACATCACATACAACAAAGAGAAGTGATGCTCGCTCAACCAGCTGCTTCGGGCTAGGGTGAAGGGCTTGTGACCACATGTGGGAGCAGGTGGCTTTTACCTCTCCCTGTGCAGTCTAACTTCTCAGCCTGGTTATGCCGTCAAGAATTCCTGGAAATCATCTGAAGAACAATTTCTGCACCAGCCAAACTGACCTCTCAGATCGCCTTCTGTGTTCTCTCAGCCCCAGTTTGCTTGCTTCTATTTATGGGGGAAACATAACATTTTCAGGAAAGTGTATGTGGAGTATGCCCTAAACTTGACAGTGAAGGACAGCACAGGGAATTTGGACACTGGTGAAAGGTAGAACATGTTGGAGCAGGGCCAGAGAAGGTCACAAAAATGCTGGGAGGGCTGGAACCCCTCTGCTGGGAGGCCAGGCTGGGAGAGTTGGGGGGGTTCAGCCTGCAGAGGAGAAGGCTCCGGGGAGACCTTCTGGGGGTCTTTCAGGAATTTGAGGGGCCTGTCAGAGAGATGGGGACAGACATTTTAGCAGGGCCTGTTGGGACAGGACAAGGGGTGATGGTTTGAAACTACAAGAGGAAGATTTATACCAGAGGGAAGGAAGAAACTGTTGCTGCTGAGGGTGGTGAGAGCCTGGCCCAGGCTGCCCAGAGAGGTGGTCAGTGGCCCATCCCTGGAACCATTCCAGGGGAGGTTGGCCGTGGGTCTGAGCAACCTGCTCCAGTTGCAGATGTCCCTGCTCCCTGCAGGGGGGTGGACTAGGTGATCTTTAAAGGCCTCTTCCAACCCAAACCATTCTGTGATCCTCCAAAAACATTGCAAGCACATTGGGGCAGGCAGACAGGGAAAAGGCAGTTTTGACCTGGGAGGTAAATTTAGTCAGAGTTCAGGTTAAAATAACTGAACTGCGATGTTTTGCCGTCTGGATCCACTCCCTGGGCCGGGTGCTGCCCGGGGCTGTATGGGGGATACCGGCGCCAGCCCTCGTTAAACGGCCTTTTCTATTTCTGATTTCTCTAATACAACGGAGTGAGAGTATTGACATGTCAGAATGGTCTTTTATTATGATCCATTTATGCCATTAATGTAATATCCTCCTCTTGGATTGCTTAGTTATGTATTAATACTGTAAGAAACTCAGCATTTCCTTTAGCTCTTTATTGTCTAAAATGAGTCCCAAACTCTCCAAATGACAGGATTTTGATGTATGGCCATATTTTTAGCCATGATCATGTCTTGATGCTCCAAAATTAGGGACATGTTTTAAAAATATTTTACCACATGCATTTATCTTATTTTTCTTAATCTCTGGCTTACCAGTTATTCTGTTTTTATTGTAGAATCGTCAGTGCTTGCCATAAGTCTGATATATGCATATGGCATTATTTATTTGCTGTTCTTAGCATAACAAGGAACAGAAAAATAAAACATGAATATGGGAAAATGATCAGTGAGTGCTTTACTTTTTTAATAGAGAACATTTCTAATGAATTGCTTTGCTGAGGCTACTGGGGCATCATTATGCCCAGTCAGTCTGAGAGGTCTGAAGAAAGAAACTGAGGATTCAGGAAAGAGTTACAGGAAAGAACCTGGAAAAAAATGCTGTGGAGTGACAGACCATAGGGATTTGACCTGTTTGTTTATCAAAGACATCAAGAGCTGTAAGTTAAAGTGCCAAATACCCTCACCAGGAGGAAATATTAAAGAGTTTATTAAATCTCATAGAAATAGGACTAAACAAAGCCACCAACTGGAAATTTAGTCTGAACACTGCAGGTCAGAAGCTGCCAGCATAGGGTTTTAATAGAGATCAGACTAAGGACTGATCCTGCGTGCGTGGCTCCAGGAGACCCGGGAGTCCCACAGCCTTTGACAGGAGGGAGGGATGCATTTTCTCTGCAAGCCCTGGAGCGCAGGGCTGAGGGGGGCAGCTGGGGCTGGCTGCAGGTAAGAGAAGTTCCTCCTTGCCAGCCCAGAAGCACTGAATCCATGCCCATCACTGGCTTGGTGCACACAGATGAGTTATTTGCTGCTTTATATAATATGATACTAGTGAAGAGTTACATTAGCCCAACACAAATTACTGGGCTTGGGAAGAATCTCTGGTTTGTGTCGTATGAGTCAATTCCTTCATTTAATGGCTTCAGCTGCCCTAAAATGTGGATGAAATTACAGCTGTTCTGCTCCCTATTGCAAGGGAGTAAATTGGTGTGAATCTGAGGGGTGTTTCTCTCTGGCTCTGCCAGTAGAAGCAATGGAGAAGCATTTGTCCGTGTGAGGAGGAGCTGGCCATGGACCAAGACTACCCTCAGACCCAAATCCCAAACCCCAGTGGTCTCTGGTCCAGCCACAAGGTCCTCAGCTGATGCCTCCTTCTGCCCCCAGCTCTTGCCTTTTCCAGTACAAAAGAAAGGCAGAAAATGGGCAGAAATGGTGTGGGTTATGGGGGGAGAGGGTTGTCCCAAAAAACGGGGACGCGAGGCCACCCCTTCTCCATGCTCACTTTCAGGGTAGCAGCAGCCGCTCCATTCAGCTGATGAACGGGAGACTTCTCCTCTAGAAAGCTGATGAATGATCCCAATTATATTCTTCCAGCACTGATTTAATGTAATGTTTTATTAATAGCAACAATCAGAGGAGAGCAAACAGCTTATTCTGCACACTCCATTCCCTTTCTGCTTTTATGTTCCCACATTGATACATACTCTGACTCTTTGATGCCATGGCATGAGGGGGGTCAGGAGGAAGAGGAGGGTGGGGAGAAATTATCAAACAATTTGCTGAGCAGGACTCGTGAATATGACAATATTTTCTTCACTCATTCTTTAAGGATTATTTGGAAGAAACTGCAAATTGCTAGTTTGTTTCTTTGGATGTTAAAAGATCATGTGAAAAGATGGGGAAAAATAACTTACAGTTTTGAATTCCTGGCTGTAATACTCTTTCGTTACAGGACTGATCAGAGGACCATATAAATCCATTACAGTTGCCCCCAGATGGTGGGGCACGGCACTGGTAGGGCTCAGTCCCGCGCTGGGCTCCTGGCTCAGGCCCAACCTCTTTTCTCGACCTGCCTCACCCCAGCAGAGCCTTGCTGCCTGCAGCCGTGCTTTCTTTCCTCTTCTCCCCCAGAGAAAGGCTCCTGGCTGGCACTGCATCCCCACCCTGCGAAGGAGGCAGGGAGGTGAGAGTTCCTTGGCAAGAGGGGATGTTGGTGGGGCCGATGGTTCCGGGGTGCGCAGAATGCCCCTGCAGCGCTAGCAGGGAAGGGTGGTTTGGGGCCGAGCCTGAGCCAGCAGCACACTTAAAAAAAGCACAACACAAGAGACCAAGGCATCTTCACATCACACCCCACCACGTGCCAATAATAAATCCAACCTCCAGCTTTTTGCACTCCTTGAATCCTCCCTTCATTAGGCTCTCCAGCACTGCCTTGTTTGCTTTTTTTCTGGAATCCTCTTTGCCTATTTCCTCATTCAGTTGCTTGTTTTAATGGTAATACAAAGTGGTGATAAACTCAGTGGACATGAGCTTTCCTTAGTTAGTTAGTCCAGTTTTTGCTCCTACTCAAAAATGGAATCTAAAGCTTTTTTCAATCAAATGTGCTTTATAGTGTGGTTAAATGATTTCTTCCCGCTCTGAGAATCACTAATCAGTCACAAGATCTGACATCTCTCCCTCTTTCTTGATCTCTTTTGGTGAATTCTTTAAAGAAGGGGGGTGTGTAGGGACATAATGACAGGGAGGCAGAGAAAGACAAAGATTAAACGGAACACGTGTCACATTTATCTTACTTCCAGTGCAAATACAATCAACAAGTGCCAGGCTAAAACCAGACCCTAAACAAAACCTGAAAAATGTTCTTAAATAAATGGTTCTTGGCTCTCTTCTGTTTGTTTTCAATTTCCAGTCAACCTCCAAATACTTCTGCCAAACAAAAACTGTTTCAGGAATGATCTCATCGGAGCCAGTTCCACAGAGGGGGTTTCTGCTGCCAGGGTGCCCCACAATGTCCCATCACCACAGCCTTCCCAAGTCACTGCCCTGCAGAGCCCAAAACATTCCAGCATCCCTTCCTAATACACAGCTCTGAGGACGCACAAAGACGAACTTTTCCATTTAAACCTGTACTCAGCACTAGCTCTCCAGCAGCAGAGAGAGAGAGGCACCTCCAGAAGTAAATAATAAAATAAATCCTATTTTAGCATTATCTTTAATTTAAGCAGGATTTATTTTAGTGCTTGAGATGTCCCTGTTCTCCATGCCCACTTTGGCAGGTAGCTGTGGCTGGACTTTGCCCTTCTCAGTGGCTGCTGCCGAGAGGTCTCCTTCGTACCCTGACACCAGTCCATGAACCCCACCCTCTGCTGACCCCACTGATCTTTTAAGCCCACAAAGAGCACTTGAAAAACCTCTGGGTCACACCCTGATAAGATTAAGAACAGGCTCAAATAAGCAGATGCTGTGCCAGGGTGCTGGGACCCGCAGGAGCCTGGCGGTACAGACCATTTCCATGGCTTCTGGGGGATGGACTCAGGGAACCCTCTGTGTGGGGGAGCGAG
>JAAGNO010014452.1:28179-43502 GCA_033439905.1 Ceryle rudis | reverse complement strand
TATTAGAGTAATTTAGATGATTCTAAACTATTACATTAACATTCTGTTATCATACAGATGGATAATTGTATGAATATGTTTGAAAAGACCATTCAGGAAAGTAAATTGAACCGTGGGGTTTTCTTTAAGTTTTTAATAAAAATAAATCTTTTGTTTGCAAGTCACAGATATCTTTCCTGGTCCTTGCTAGAGATGAAGCACTATAAATGCCAATTTATTTTCCACTGTGAGGTTAGTCTTTGGAGTAATGGAAAATAATTTTCCTCATCTCTAATGAATAAATCATTGTGGGAGGCTCTGCATGATAGTTTGATCCTGCATAGCTATTTCTTCTGATTGTTAGCAGGGTTGTACATTTTAATTCCTGGAACATTATTAACTCGTAATCATTTGCTTTTAGATCTTTCTGATAACTTTGCTTTTTCATTAATTCCTTTTCACTGAGGTAATAGGGAATTACTTTGTTCAATGATTCTCTAAAGATATAAGAAGGCTAAATATCCTAATAGTGCAATTTTATTTCACAAATAATATTGCAGCCACCAATCATTAAATTTTAATGTTTTCTGCAGAAGGCCATGTCCCTATTGATGTGGTATGCAGCATCTTAATCCAGAAGCAATTTTGGCAAAATGAGCCTGTCCTTTCCCAGTGCTAAGTATTAGAGTAAATTCATCAAATACCTTGTTTAGTCTGAGACAGTATTTAAGATCCCAAGAAAAAGAGAGTAGAATGCTGATCACTTCCTTTGGAGTAAAATTTCCTATAAGCTCCTCTCCTACAGGTAGTTAAGCCATTGAATGCCTTGAACACATCCTTAAAGGTAAAAAGCCTCTGGCTTGGCTATCCTAAGGTGAGAACCTCCAATGCAACCCTTCTGTGATTGAGCCTTCAGGCTGCTTCATGGCCACTGAAACTTGCTGAAGATTCAGTGGGCTCCGAGTGTGCCATAGTCCAGCTGGTGGGGAGTAATGGTGGCAGAGAAGTCTGTCTGGCAAAAGAAAATATGACTTGCCAAAGCAGTGAAGTAAAGCATGGTTTACCAGTAGAGGCAGAGGCACAGACTGCAGCAGGTCTCTTGAATACTCCCTTTCCAGCTCCTGGGCTAGTAGGATTTATCCTTGGGATTGAGCCTCTCTGGATGCCCTCCTTGCTACAGACTTGGTGTCCTTGAAGCTTTTACTGGTATGCCCTGAGGAATTTCTTCCCTCCTAGTCCACTCACCAAGAGCTCCTCTGTTTTCTATACTCAAGGTTTTACGATAGTTGGTATCCTCCTTTGATTGTAGATGTAGCCTCAGGAATGGAAATTACTCTCAAATTGTGTCTCCTAATCAAACACTTTTTGGTCTTCTGTTAAAGAGTTCAAATTTTGTCATTGTTTTGCCTTTCCTACTTGGTCCTTTTAAACAATTTTCCCTCATTGAAGTAGTTGAGGTTGAAAATTATTTTAAAAAAAAAAAAAAAAAAAAAAAAGAAAAAAGAAAAAACTTGTTTTCACTTGGTCTGTGTCTGTGAGTTTACTCAGTGTTACTCTGCCCTGCAGTTAACAGAGATCCCCCTGGACTTCTGTATGTATGTCAGAGCCCAGGTAAATAAATGCATTTTAAATCTGTGACTTGAGATACAGAGCAATGGAAATGGAGTAGAAAATTAACTTGAAATTTTGGTATATATTCCCTGCTTTACCTAAAGAATTGCTCCATGTGTCAGACAAAATCACCTGCACTTTAGAATAAGGATTGGCTAAGGGTAACACACCAGCTTCCAATTTTTTGATGCTTAAGGCTTAAATAGGGCTAGTACATCATCCACAGGTGCTCTTTTATTTCCTGTATCTGAATTGGAGTACTTAGAGGAAGACACAGGCATATCCTATTAGGGCACTTTTTAAATAAAAAAAAATATCATTTTACTTCACATACAGAGAATATTTTTAGGGTAGCATAAAAAAGTCTACTGCCTGCATGCATCGTGCTCACTGTACTAGTATGTGAGCTGAGCCTTGTTTGGACTGCTTCTTACTGTGAGTGTTTGTTTGGGGTGCAGCTTCAGGAAAGCACCAGAAAAACATTAATATCTTTTCTGGATTATATCATATCACAGCATCAATATGTTTTGGTATTTGACATAGTATTATTTATTTTTTATCTTTCTCAGAATTACTAGCTGGAATAAGGGGAAGATGTCTTCTAGGTAAGGAGCTTATAAAGCAGTTCTTGACTGCACTTCCTTTTGTTTGCACAGAATATTAATAGTTTTCCACCATCTAGATAAATGTTTCAAAACTAGTGGTTATAGAGCCTTGTCTGATCTAAGCTGTTAGAGGAAAATTTCTGAGATGGGCATAATTTCCAGGTACCTGATATCCATAACTGTGGCCTACAAGCATATTAACAATCCAAGAAAGATTAGGATATGCTGCCATAGGACTCCAGTTTATGCTGCCGACATAGCACTTCTTCCAATGAAAGGAAATATTACAGAATGCACAGCTAAGTCAAACAGCTTGATCTGGTAAATAATAAGTATTTTATAGGAACCACAGGGTACCTCATGCATGTAGTGTCATAAACAGTCCAAGGATGTTCTGCATGCATGCAGTGTATTTCTACTCCCTGCAGTTTTTACAGCAAAGTTTCCAAGCTGTGCTATAAGCAGTAGTATAACAGGATCTCTATTAATTTCTGCAACAGGGATGCTGTGCATATTTACTTGCTCATATTCCTTCTATTTCTCCCAGCTGCTTTGCTAGAAAACAAGTATTCACTAATAATTTGCCTTTTTTGTCTTTATTTTTAGCAAGCAGGTTTCATATCTTTCTTTTATTTTGCTCTGATGTTTTTCTTCCCCCCTTTGTGACAACAGGATAATTGATGCAGACTCTGAACCAAGGTGTCCAAGGCTGTCTTCAGTGTGTCCTTTATTAGTAAAATACCTCAGTCTAGGAAGAAGGATGGTCCCATGGATATTAATTAAAAAAATTTGATCCAATATTTGGTTATGCTAAATTCCTCTAATTGATGTTTGGAGCCAAATTTGGAAGTGTGAAGCAACTACAACTAGAGCCAAATTTTAAAAAAATCCTCAGAAAGGCTATCTTTTCACATTCTGCTGTATTATCCTGATAATGTTGAGTATTTTGATCCCTAAAGAAGAACTAAGTTCTCTGGTCATTCTCACATGTTTTCAAGACTACTTAGAGGACAGTATTTTTAATTTTTTATGGGTGTTAGAATACTGTCAGTCAAAGATCATTTCTTCTTTCACTCTTAACTCTTTCAATTATTATCTTAAAAAGTTTTCTGTTTCTCACTACCTCATTCAGCAGCTTCAATGACTGTAAACAGAGGTGTTCATAAACTTACCAGATCTTCAAATATTGGAGGGCATTCCTACCTGTGGGTTTGGGTTCTTTTCCTCCCTGCATTTTCCTGAAGTCACTCCAGATGTGCAAATCCAGACTATAGTCTTCTCTGAAGAGTCTCATCATCAACTCCAGGTGAGGTACAGATATGTTATCTGAGCCACATTGCCCATTTTAATCCTCTGTTACTTAGAAGGACTTTCAGTATGGTCAGTGACAGGGATAAGGGTAAGGAAAGAAGTTGAACTGAGCAGAGCTAATGAGACACTGAATCTTCAATATCACCTTTCAAATGTAAATAACAATTTTCCTATATTCCAACATAAGGAACAAGAACACGCTGCAGAGTCTGGGAAGGCTTCTGCGTTTTGCAATAGGCAATCTAAATTCAACCAAGCAGCAGTACATTCAAATTGAGTTTTTATTCACTGTTTCATCTGAGCAAAATCTCCTTGAAAAATTTCAGGGTAACCAACCATTCAAATCTTTCTCTTTCCAAACAGCTTGGAAGCACAGCTTCTGATATACCACTCTTTTCAATCTCCTCTCCTTTATTCTCTAAAACAAGTTTTTCACAAAGCAGAAAGGTGTAACATGAAAAATAAGGAATAACATGTGTTTGATCAGATTGAATACAAGTATGACAGCAGTATTGTATTTTAAGCCCCTTCTTTTCTCACTTGCTAGGCAAATGCATGAAACCACTAGTACATTTCAGAAAAAAAGAGGAAATAGTGCCTCTTTTGCAATCTTTTCTGAGTTCTTGGAAAGCTTTTCTGTAGATTTCTTCATAGTAGAGGGTTCTACATAGATGCTGAGTACATGAGCATCTACAGAGTAGATGCTGGATATTTAATCCATCTTTCCATTTCTCAACATCTCTGAGCCACATGTCTAAGCAACAATGGAGGGGAGGAATTTCAGACACACTCCTCAATCAATTTTACATCAGTTCTGTCTGCTGTACTGCCTGTAGTACTCTGAAGTGGCTAGCACTTCCCAAGCACTGGGAAATTTCCTAAATTCTATATAAATCCTTCTGCCATGGGTTTCCTCTTGGATAGCTCTGTGCTGACAGGGCATGTAGCTAGTAGGAATCTTGGGGATGTTGTTGGAAGTTAAGCCAGAATAACTTTAGCCAAGGTGCCTTCCTCAGGAGTTTCAGGTTGTGGTTTAGGAGCCAGACATAAAGGAATAAATTTTTAGGTATTTCAGTCATTTATCAGAGCAAACATGAGTCCTTTGTGGTGAAAGTTGCCAGAAAATTATAGTCCAAAGTATAAGACAACCTTCAAAGATGTAGATATACATTTTTTCCATCAGTAATAATTCATCCAGATGAAGATCTCTTTCAAGTTCTCTCCAGCTACTTCATGGTATCTCAGCTACAAAAAAAGCCAGCATATTGAAACTAGCATGTACTTTGAAAATTGACAGTTAGGAAAACTGATGAAAGATAATGCAGTAGCAGCAATGACTCAGATTAATATGGACAACACAGGGAACATTCCACCTACGCAGGGAGCAGTGCCTGATATCAGAGGGCTCTTTCATCTATAATAACAAGACTGAGTGGCTCCGAGCCAAAACTTTAAGCTAGGAATGAGATGCAATTTTTTAACAGGAGCATACTTAACCATTTGAACTGTTTACTAATAGATAGAGAATATATGACTTCATTCAGAGTCTTTAAACCAAGGGTGATTCTCTTTCGAAATGAGAAGGAAAGGAGTTTGCAATGAACTGAAAGTTGTCATGATGATTGCAGCACTTTCTGGCTAAAATCTAGCCTTGAGTTATGGAGACAGTCAAATTGATAATGGTTTTAAAAAATTCCTATCTCTACCAGTGAGGAAGCAGATGGGATGTTTTTGTGCTATGGGAAACCAGAATTTAGTCTGAAGTTTTTCACAGAATTTTAGGAGCTTGAGTACTGTAGAAAAGCCTACATTGTGCTGGAGTTATGCAATTTTTCATTAAAATGGGATCCTTTAAACATTTAATTTTTAGCATTCTTAATAAACAAGATTTCTTCAAAGGAAAAAATATATAAAAAAATATACCTTTGTGCTAGTTACAACTTTCATTTTTTCTGTTCAAAACCACATTCTTCTGTTCTCAAGTTTTATTTATTAACAACAATTTTTGGACCTTTGAACACTTGCCCAGGTGTTCACAGGAGATAATAAAACACTATGCTAATAAATTATAGCATTACCTATCAAAAGAAATCAACAACATCTTTGAGATGAATAACAATAACTAACTCAACTTACATACTTGTTGTGGTGAATAAATTACAGTATCTCAAGCAAATAACTCTGCCAAGATCCAAAACCTATATATATAAATGACACTAAAACACCTGGAACTAGCCATGAATGATTGCCTAAAAACTCTTGTAATTACAATTAATATGAAGACAATCATTTCTTCTGTTGCATGACCCAATTTGTATTGACCATTGCTTCTGAGCTATCTTTCAAGGGTGACTTTACATCACATGTGTTCATATTTGTCTGATAGACCATGAAGAATTGGCTCTTTTACGGCTCATATTTAACACTGGAAACACTTGCTAATTGGCAAACTTCTACGTATTCTATCCTTCTAAAACAGATTAATAAGGAAGGTGCCACCTCATGCGTTGCCACTGGCTCTACTGCAGACATAAGTATCAAAATGACTTCCATATCCAGACACTGTATAATTTAATCATGCTCAAAGGATTTCCGTAATTTTATCCACAAACGTTACTGCGAGATCAGCTTTCTGCTCCACAAGTTTCAATTAGAATGTGCAACACACCAATGCATTTGAAAAAAAAAATAATGAATGCTTCTATTAGTCTCGTCTTTGAGAGTTTTTATACAAACAGTTAGCAGGCAAGCACTGCTACTTCTCACTTTCTAAATATTGCTTTTTATAGTGTTCCTCTCTCCTGCACTGCATATCATCCTTGTAATTTCTTGCATTTTGCTAAAGGCACAGGGAACACCGAATGGTGCTGGAGATTACTAATGAAATATGGAGCCTGAACTGCTAAATTACACATAAAATGCCTGGCCTAGGTTGTTCATGGTGCAGAGATGTAACTGCTGGCTGCTGGCTGTTCAGTAGGCTATATGAAAACAAGAGTTAGTTTCAGTCTGCTTCCTACTGAATAAGGGGGGGAATTAACTGACTGAGAAACAGACAAATTAAAGATAACATTTTCGGAAGCGAACTGCCAAACATCTTAAAATCAGACTGTTTTCTGAACAGTGATGTTGGATCAAGGCGCAAAATTTTTGATATCCCAGTCTGAAAAATGTGGATTAAAAATATGAATTGTTAATGATATCTTGGCAAGTCTTGGTAAAAATGGAAAAAGAAAGAATTACTTAAATGCTTCATGCTCAAGAGACAAAAATTTTACAGAGGCTTTAAATATACTTAAAACACATTTAAATTTAGAGTCCCAATTATGAAGCATTTCTTTATGGCTTGATCAGTTTAAACTCCAAATTACTGAGTTGCAGCATCTAATAGGTCATTCTGATTAATATATATAGTCATAATCTTTCCTACATTAATGTGTTTAAGCACTTACATATGAAAAGACTAGAAAATTATTTACAGGATCTGAAGAAATAATGTGGAATATATTCTTCTCATGATGATTTTGTCAAATTCTGGGCTAGAATAAAAAAAAATAGGAAGGAAGGAAGGAAGGAAGGAAGGAAGGAAGGAAGGAAGGAAGGAAGGAAGGAAGGAAGGAAGGAAGGAAGGAAATGAACAACAGCTCAGTGTGAATGCATTGAGAGAAAAATTATTCTTGAAAGGTACATGAAAGACAAGAAGGTGATTGTGAACTGCTACCATGGATTTACTTAGATCAGTCAGGTTTAATTAACCTGAGTGACTCCTCTAACACAGTGTCTGACACTGTGAACAAGGGGAAATTAGTAAATATTGTTAATCTCAAATTAAGCAAGGGTTTAAATACAATATCTAATAAACTTCTAGTAACCATACTGAGGAAATGCAGGGTGAATGGGTGGACCACAATGTGTGTTGAAAGCAAAGTGGACTTCTTGGACCAAAAATAGTGGTCAATGATTCTAAGCCTAGCTAACCAGCTTGATATGAGAAATATTCCTCAGGGGTTGATAGTGGTGCATAGTGCCAACTCAGCTGGGCAAGACTCTGATCTAGTTTATCAATTAGCCCTGCTTTAAGCAGGACATTGGACTACAGTCTTGCAGAGGCCCTTCCTAACTTCAGTGCTTCTAGCAGGCTAAATATTGAAAATTCATAACCAGTATTTGGCTAACCACTACTCCCTGCTCTTTTCATTTGATACTTACTATACCTATTTTCATGGCTAACTTTAAGGTGTTCTTCAGATTACCATTTTCCTGCTGTTGCTTTGTCTACAACAACACTTTTCCCAAATGTCTAAACCAGGTTGCTTTGAATAATAAATTATACACTTTGGATGATAAGTGGGAGGCTGCTATCATGTTACACAGCTGTTTGTGTAACACAAAGAGGATTTATTCAAAGGAGATTCATTCTTAATGGCATTGTAGATTCTCCAGCTATTAGAATTGGACAACATTGTCCAATAGGTGATTCTTCATCATTTTTCACCACACAGAACTTAATCAATAAAAGGTACATGGAAATATATGGCTTAACCTTTACAGCAGGAGTCCATCAGGAGTTATCTAACCTTCAAGGAAACAAAGCTCACTATGGGAAATAAGGGCAACATAATCCATTTGTAGCAAAAATTGACAGGGGTATAAGTGCTTGATCAAAGCCCATAGAGCCTGTTACTAATTTGGATGGGCTTTGGATCATGGCTGTAATCTGCAAAGAGAAAGATTTTGCCATAATCCACATTTGTATCACATTTCCTGAGAGCTGTTTTACTGCTGGGAAACACCTCCATGAACAAGGACCTTGGAGTCCTTGTAGACAATAAGTTACCCATGGGACAGCTATGTGTCCTTGTGGCCAATAAGGCAAATGGTATCCTGGGGTGCATTAAGAAGAGTGCAAACAGCAGGTCGAAGGAGGCTGTCCTCTCCCTCTACTCTGTCCTAGTGAGGCCACCTCTGGAGTATTACGTCCAGTTCTGGTCTCTCCAGTTCAAGAGAGACAGAGAATTACTGGAGAGAGTCCAGTAAAGGCTACGAAGATGATTAAGGGACATCTCTCTTGTAAGGAAAGGCTGAGAGACTTGGGGCTGTTTAGTCTGGAGAAGACTGAGAGGGGATCTTATTAGTGTTTACAAATATCTGCAGGGTGGGTGTCAAGTAGAAGGGGCCAGTCTTTTTTCAGCGGTGCCCAGTGATAGGATGAGGGACAACAGTTACAAACTGGAATATGGGAAGTTCCACCTCAACATGACGGAAAACTTTACTGTGAGGATGACAGAGCCCTTGGAACAGGCTGCCCAAAGAGGTGGTGGTTCTCTGGACACTTTCACAAGCCACCTGGATTTGTTCCTGTGTCGCCTGCCCTGGGTGATCCTGCTCTGGCAGGGGGGTTGGACTCCATGTACTCCAGAGGTCTCTTCCAACACCTAACATTCTGTGATTCTATGATTCTATGAAGCTGTGACAATGCCCAAGTGTTTACATTATTGAATAATTACCCTTCCAACTCTGGGAAACTATGTGCTGAAGATCATGATCATAAAGACACTTCTACAGCAGACAGTAGTACTTGGAAGAGGTGATGAGGTAGTGACATGCCACACTGTCTCCTCCACACACACAGAAGTGCCAGGCACAAAATAATGTCTGATTTCCCAATTATTTTAAGCTAAACAGCTGGGATAGCATAAAATTGCATCATCTATTATATTCTGAATTAGTGCTTGCTCTGATGGAACTTGTTAATATTTCATTTGTCATTTTAATAAGCAATCTCAGTAATTTTACAAACTCATGCTCACATGAAAATGTGCAGATTTTCCTCTCTGCTTTCCTAAGAAACACTTGAAAAAGAAAAGCTGGAGTACAAATGCTGGAGGCCACCCATCTCACAAGTTTTGTTTTCCAAATCTTTCTTAGATTTGAAAACAAAAACTTCTGCCTAGTAACTTCACTTCTCTCCTTATTTTCTCCTTTACTTTTGTTTTCATTTTTGCCAGTGTGTTCTGTTTTTCAATCCCTTGTGGTAAGCATGTCAGCAAAAAAATATCCAAAAGCTTTGAAACAAAAAGTATCTGCAATATCAAACTTCTTTATATGTGCTTAGAAAACCAGGAAAAGCAAAAAACACAAATATTTATGTTTATGTTAGACTTAAGATATGTAAAAAAAAACCCACAACAAAAACAGCAAAACATTTTCAGGTACTATTAGAAATATAAAGCCTTAATTCATCAGCTGTGGCAATATGACAAATTCTTCACTTTCATTGCTCGGTGTTTAAAATAGGAGATTTTAGGCAGAGCTGTTGACAGTATAAGCAGATATGTTCTAGCAGTGTAATTGCTGAGAAAAATAAATCAATTCAAATAGTTTGCTAACATAGCACCATTAGATCACATATTTTCTGTTTCATTTATGGCCATATGGTGAAGGATTCATTTTGTCTTGGCATAAGGACGTGCCTGCAGAAGAAAAATTGGATTGACATTTTATTTTTACATCAAGCTAAATTTCCTTGTGAGATAATTATTTATGAAATACTATGTGTAATTTGATGCATGATCTCTGGAAGAGGTTACTAAAGAAGGAACTAAGTTGGTATTTTTAGCAGTAATACATAAAATATCTGCTCAGGAGTGCTGTAAAGAAAATTGTCTGGTTACCAACATAGGAGCTGCTGTTGTGATAGCTGCTCTGCTGGCTGATATATCTGGGATTTAAACCAGTACCTCCACAGAGAAAATCATCAGTTGTTACAGCTATAAAGCTCTGCTACCAACAGCTCCCATCCTGATGGAATAAGCAGAGAGGGAGGAACTTGTAATATACACTTTCTGTAAATGTAACTTCTATTATCTCTATGATATTGATATGAAAATCACTTGTTAATGTTGATGATAGGCCACTGGGAATTATTACCCTGCTACTGAGACTTAAATCTTGTCACAAGCCTAAAGCTGTTCAAACTGAGATGAAAGCTGACACAGCCAAGATCTGATCCAAAGAAGCTGGTTTTTGTCAGCAGTGCCAGACTTCTCCTTCCCATAACTATCTTTTTCCATAGCAAGCACAATTATACCATCCTCCAGTCCAAACTTTTTTTGTATCTTAGATGTTCATGAGTCATCACTTTATTCCTCTGTAGAGTTAAGAGCTTGTTTGTGACCAAAACACACCTTGTCAGAAGATCTCTGTTATGAAGAAATCAGGAGAGAAGAATTCAGCACAATTTTATTAATTTCTCAAGTGTATTCATGCTTAATTACTGTTTAATTATGAAAATTATATGTATTAAAACACTGCCTTTCCCATCTGAATGACCGTTAGTGTCCAGACTTCTCAGTGGGCCTTTCCCTGCTAGACCAAAAAAAGGTTAAAAATCCCAGTATGATTCACTGCAAAATATATTCCCCAGATCTTGAATAACTATAATAGATATCTTTTGCAATTTTGTAATATCTCTTTGAAATTGTAGACTCTAGAAGTAGTATGATATAATCCATCTAATCAGTACTATAAAAGGAGATATCTTTTTATTTTAACTTCTGCCACATACAAGGCTTGGCATGAGTGTTTTCCAGTGCAGCAAACCATCAGACCATCCCCTGATTCTTGTTGTACTATAGTCCCTAACCTTTTAAATAACATCATCATCTGGAATCCTACTCCTCTGTTGTAGGAATAACCTACATACCTTATACTTACACGGATAAAACTTTGCATTTGTCTGAACTGAAAAAACATCTTGATGGAACAAAAAAAGTTTGCCAGACTTGGTCATTATATATGACTACTCTATCATTTTTTGCTGGTTTTCTAGTCTTTGCACCAAACATAGATTTTATAGACAGTGATGATATAATTACTACCAGATCATGTATAAAAATCTTGAGCAATATCTGGTACATTTTCTGTGGTGAGTTTTGCCATTAGAAAAAGCTATAATGAAAATTCTCCATGAATTTAACTCCTTAACATTTTCATTTATATCATTAATCAACTCCTTCTCGGTAATGCACAGTGCTATATTTTTAATTAGAATGTCACAAGGTTCTAAATCCTTACAAAAGTTTAAGTAATCTAATAATTAATAATGAATTGAATAATTCAGGTACTTTGGGCATCTAAAATTTTAAACTAGAAAATACTACCTTTTTTTTCATTTTTTACAAACATGAAGTACACGGGCATTTCATAAATTTAAAGTTTTAATCTTCAGTAATCAAATTCTATTATTTTCCCTTTAGCCTGGAAAAACCAGAAATATTGTTAACCATATACCCCTTTTGAATCCTTACATGTTTTACAGGTTGTTGTCATTCTTCTGAGTTTCTTAAGTTTTATCCTCAGGATTTGTCAAAATTTTCATCAACAATTTGGACTATGATATGTAAGCCATATAGGCCACAGAAATTCCTCACTGTATATCCTCAGTAGATGATATGTATGCTGAAAGGTACTTCATCATCTTTATGTTGTACAGGTACATTATTCTTGCCTGTTTCCTATTAAGGAACAAAAATATTTATTGACTACTTCTGCTTTCTATACATGGTTGTTAATTGCATCATCTCCTTCTACAAATTAGCCTTTATCATCTTTTGTGACACACCTAATCTACTTAGGAAATGCTCCTGTGAAGGAAGTCATAATGCTCTCTCTCACCCCAGCTCATTCGAACTGGAGAAGTGCTATTGAACTTAATTTAGTGTCTCAGAAAAAGAACAAACAAACCCCACAACAAAACCAAAAAAAACCCCAGAACTTAGCTGCTTTGATGTTACTGTCTGTGTGTTAATTCGTCTGACTGTCTTTGGTCTCATGTTGTGGCTTTCTTTGCTGAATATTTTTTTCTCAGAGATTCAGACATAAAAGCTACATCATGAATGCTTTCTTAGAATACATTGTGCTTTTATGTTAAGACTTCTCAATAGCCCTTGTCCTTTTTCAAGATTCTCTACTCCCAAATGCAAACTTATCTTTAAAGGTTTCTTTCAAAAAAGTTACCAAGGAAACAGCTAATAAAAGTCTTTGTCCAGATAAGCTGAAAATTCATAGATATTTTCTCCTTCCATTTATTTTCTTGGAACAAATAGAAGTTGTATAGAAAATCAATTTTGTATTAAACATTATTAAATCCTTATAACGATAGTTTTATCTAAACTGTAACAGAATAGAACATCAGTGATAAGAATATTATTTGTTGTGTATCCAGGTAGGAAAAGATATTTGCTGAGCCCATACAGATACAGAACCAGCACTTTTTCCGTAAGGTCACTGGTGTTTTGGTGGTGGTGGTGGTTTTGTTGTTGCTGTTGGTGGGTTGTTGGGTTTTTTTATGGTTGCTGCTGTCAAGATTCTTTGAATACATTCATCCTTATGGATGGAAAATGTAATTTTTCCTGAAACTGGAAAGAAGCAACAGGGAGGGAAGTAATTGTCTGCATTTTCTGAATCTAGCTGTAAAACAACAAAAAAATGTGACATAGAAAAAAAGAATTCATTTGCCATTAAAAAACTATGATAAAATCTGGACTGAAGTTGTAAGCACCAGACTGAGGCACAATTCACTTCAAAAGTTAAACATCTGTAATATTTATATGGTCACTGTTAGCTTTCTTCTGAGGATGAACTGAGGACCAGCAGCTGTAGGAGCAGACTTTCTCTCTTCTTTCCTTTTTAATAGATGCATTTATTTTAAAAGTACAAACAAATCTAAGTAAATTATAATAAAGATTACAAGGGCCCTTGTTTACTATGAAGCTGTTTGCTCATGAAACAAAGGGAATGTGAAACAGAGAAGGAACTTTTTATGCTGGGGAAAAAAACAATGTTCCAATTATTTCCATAGGGGAGCAATGTTGGGAGAAGTTGCCTGGTACTAACTGGCAGAAAAAAAAAAAAAAAAAAAAAGATATCTTTAAGAACACTGCTTTATTCACTGATGACCATACATGGAGGAAAGCTGGAAGGTGTTCAAGATTGCTGACTGTCTGATTGTTGCAATTAATTGTTTTTGACATCCAAGTGTCCTACACATTGATATGCATAACCTGCCAACCCACAGGCTGCATCTGTTGAAAAGTCAAAACTCTAGAAAGGCACAAAACACCCAGTGCTAATGCAATGTATGGTCATGAGTTTAGGCACATCATTTAACATAAATTGTTTTCCATACCCATCATGTTATTATCTTTCTAAGCAGGCTTGCTACCTGACAAACTAAAGTTCATTCTCTAATATATGATGACAGTGCTAAATGACTGCTTTAATAAGTCTTGCTCAGAAATGTCATTCTTCATTTAATAAGTACCAAAGGAACTTGAACTCAAGATTTGAAGAAATACTGGAAAAAAAAAAAGGGCTCAGAACCTGTCTGGTAGTGAAAGCAGTTTGGAAAGTTTGGAAGAATCTGTAGAGCAAACCTACTGTCTCCTGCTTTCTGTGGTTTCAAGTACAAATTAAGTACCTTCAGCAAACTAGTGCCACTTCAGCACTTTCACGTATGAATTCAGAAGAATGGAGCCCATGTCTTGCTATTGTTTCAAAGGTAGTTATATCAGCTGAAGTAATAACTAATCCATCAAGACTAATGGGATTTTTTCCCCCTAAATCTATGCTAGTAAATGATGTTTTACAGTATAGTACACATTCATCTATAATGGTAACCCTGTAAATACTAAGATAATGTGGAATTACTGTTGGGTAAGAGTAAAGACCATATTATCAAATCTGTTGAGAGCTTCATGATCATTTCAAGATTTGAATGCTCAAATCAAAATATTTTGCTGTGTTCAATGTTCTGATATTACTTTATGAATATTTCTTTGTTTCTATATGAATATTTTGAAACCAAAGAATATGAGTTCATTGATGATTTCTAAGAGCATTGACCTAAATGCCTAAGCAACAAGGTTTTGAACAATTATAACTATTAGGAGTACCTACTCCAAATAGTATATCTACAAAAATTGAGGTTTTCTATTTGCTGTCCCCTAATCATACTTTGCTCACTTCCAGCTCTGTTTTTCTCATCATACAAATGGAAAATGTTTGTCCCCACAGACGCTCACATAGAGTCACTTTGGTTTCTGACAGCGGGCCTTTCTCTCTGGCACAACACCAGTGATAACAGAGATTCTGTTAGCTAACCATGATCTAATCTCCTCTTCAATTCTACCACTGTTCTCAAAATATGATCTCAGTGACATCAGGGTAAACATCCATCAAATTTATCAGCCTAAAGGATATATGAGAGTGAGAGAGCAAAACCTGAAAATTCTTCTCCTGTAGAATTTGAGTTTAGGACTTATTTTGTCCATCTGACCTTCTTCATTAATCATAGAATCACTGAATGGTAGGGGTTGGAAGGGACCTCTGGAGATCATCGAGTCCATCGAGTCCTGCCAGCACAGGACCAACCAGGGGAGGCCACACAGGAACATATCCAGGTGGGTCTTGAAAGTCTCTAGAGAAGGAGACTGGCTGTAAGTTTTCATCCACCTTTTTCACTTTCAAAATTGTTTTCTTCTTAATTATTTTTTCCGCATTTTTTTTTCTTTTGGAGGAATCTTGAACATTTGCATTTCAACAGTCTATCTCCTCCCCTCCCCTCTGCCCTTTCTAAGCTGTAGCAATCAGAGCCTAAAGCCATTCCTCTGTCCCCTTTCTAAGTCTCAAAAGTACCCAAGCATAATGTTACACAAATCAGAATGTTCCACCCCCCACCCACCCCCCTCCCCCCCCCCCCCCCCCCCCCCCCCACCCACAGCAACCCACCAACGCACAACAACACGCTCAAGATAA
>JAAGNO010014452.1:15016-27173 GCA_033439905.1 Ceryle rudis | reverse complement strand
ATCTATTTCATTAGAATATACTCTGCTTCACAGTAGACATGGTAACAAAGTCCCCTGAATGCAGTTATGAGTAGGACTGCCTCCAGAACTGTTATATCAAAATAAATCTAGATGGGCAGAATAAAAACATTTGAGAAAGTAAATTAAATTTTCTAGGGTTTTCTTGCAAGGGGAAACATCAGAGGTAATAATAATTTGAAATGTCACTGATATTATGAAGATAATTTAAAATAAATGTCATTGATACCCTCTATGCTAAGGCCAGACTAAAGAGACTTCAGGCTAAATAAATATTTCTATAACTGTCTTCTTTAAAATGTCTTTTAAAAATCACAGCAGCTCTTTGGCTAAGCAACTTTTGATCTCTTTTAGTGACAGAGACAAAATAAATACTAACCACCTGATAAGTAGAACTAGAAGCTAGGACTAAACCACCAGTGAGTTCCAATATATTTAACAATAGTTAATTGTTATGCTTTTGCTAAAATCAACCAGCACTGGACAGAGCATTGAACAAAATATGAGTCGAAGTAATTTCACAACTTCATGACTGAAAACACTACTACAAAACTATGACCACTTAAAACCAAATCAAGAATACTTTAATTAATAGTCTAGAGGACTGTTACTACCATACACATTCCAGATGCCCACTTAAAACATGGTGTGATGAGTTCCTGTTGGATGAAATACCTGACATACTGGCTTCTGTCAGCTGTCTTTCAGCTCATATTCATCACCTCTCCCTTATCACAGACTCTCATCAAAGGTATAGACCCTCCTCAGTAACATGACATGGGCTTTTGGAACAATAAAGTTGATTTGAGTCATTGTGAAACATCACAGGGGAGCCTGGATTACTCATTTCTAGGTTTTAGAATGCACAGGTGATAAGATTTGGATTTTGCACTTCAGTTGCTTAAGTTTCAGTGAACTAAAATGAGATTCAAGTCTTGTGATTCTCAAATCAATTCAGAAAATGGGATTTGAGCAAGTCCGATTTTATTTCTCACCATTTTTATCCTGACAAATTTGATTTAGAGTTTGAAAAATACCATATGCACTTTAATTTACATGTGCCATTCTACTTTACATTGCTGACTAGCATCTGCAGCTTCCTGCTCATAATTTTTGTATTTGATTCTTTCATCATTTGCTCAGGTTGCTCACAATAACAAAGACTACCTTCATTTAGTCCATTAAAGATGAATATAATATCTTCTACTTAGCAAATAGATTAGTCTATCAACAATAATTTGTGTTTTCACTCTAAGGATTTCTTAGTATTTGATGCACACTTTGACACAGACTTGGGATCTGTTGCTAGCTTCAGACAATTAAAAATTGTGGTGGAACACTGGAACAGGTTGCCCAGGGAGGTAGTCGAGGCCCCATTCCTGGAGATATTCAAGGTGAGGCTCAACAAGGCTCTGAGTAACATAGTCTAGTTGAGGATGTCCCTGATTAATGCAGGGGCCTTAAGAACTTGGCAACAGAGAGGTTATAACTGAAATCTGGTATCTAAGCAAAGGATTTTGAATGCAGCTTCAGATTTTCAGTGCTCAATTTTACATGTATAGTTTGAGCTGTCTGGAATTAGATTTATTTATTTTGATATAGAATTTTCTGAAAATCAGGACTTTTTGAAGGCAAAACTGTCTGCCAAACTTGTAATCATCAGAGTTCTCAAAACTGTGTCTTCCATTATCAGAGTTAAGTAGATCTTATTTCTTTTAAATATACAATTTTTTGCACAGATTTTCTAGAAAAACATTCAGAAGGAAACCTCCCCTCTGTCTTCAGAAACTCACATGATATATGGAGATGACAACTTATGACTTCTTGACATTTAATGAGAGAAAACACATCAGTCTCCTCTCCTAGTCAGATGCCTGAGAATGATAAAACACATCAAAGGTTAAGCTTGCCTCCAGAGCACTATGTCTATGGAAAAGTTTCAAAAGCCAGAGAGAAAGAGAGAGAGAAGAGGAAAAAAAAAAGATACATTTCTTGCCTTAATGACATGAAAAAGAATCACACATTTAAAAAAAATCATCAGTCCCTTTTTGATTCTTGGCCACAGTTTTCTGGTAACACTTCTATCAGTCACATTCATTTGAAGCGTGTGGCAACACATATTGGAGATATGAAGACACAGTTTCTGCATTTGCAATTTCCCGTCTTCAAAGTGCTTTTCATTTTTATCATAAATCTGGGTAAAATCCTGTAATGTGTGAAAGACATTTTCTCTTTTTTTTTTCTGAATTCATCCCTGTTATATTATTTAGTTTCTCCCTCAGCCAGGATGATAATATTTATTTGATTCTAGGATAGTTTTAAAGATAGCTTAATGGAGCCAACATGAAGTATCATCTCCAGTTAAACCTTAATTAAACATAAATATCAGCTTCAATAAAAAGGGAAAACTCATGTAAACATTTCATCAAAAAGGCTTCTCTTCTTCAATCTTGAACCTGAATGCACCTGGATAACATATAAAAGGACCCAAGACCTAAATTGGCATACTACTGAGTCAGCCCTATTGAGCCTCATTGGTTTCGAATATAATTCACTTTTGAACACCCATTAGTCTAAACGTGCAATTGCAGGGAGAGGAAAAAAGACCATGTAAAACAATATTAATTATGTGTAAGAGACTACTGGAGCAGCCAAAAAAATGCCTGAACATTTAGTAAAGAAGGATCGTTGTATGTCAGAAATGTGCAAAAACCTAGAGAGTGTGTGTGTAAATAAACACTGGGTGCACAAGTTCATTGATATATATCAATAAAAATGGAAATGCAGAAACTCTTCTAGGGTATTATGGAAAAGCAGAAATCTCAGTCTACATATTTTAAAGTTCTTCCTCTTCATTCTGTTTCTCACACACAGAAAACACCAGTACATTTGCTTGAAACACTGTTGTGGCAGACTAGCATATAATTCACCGTGTAATGACTTCATACCTGGTCCTGATCCAGAATCTCAGTAAAAAAGGTCCTTGAAATGAAGCCTTATTTGGGTCGGTGGTGCTTCACAGTTATGTGAAGGCATTTCATCTGTGAAATAGTACTTTATGATGTCAAAATACAGACTGATCTCTGTAAATTGGAGATTCTATTTGAAATCAGCAAATGAAATTTAATAAAAAAATGAAAGATGCTACATTTGAAAGAAGGTAATCCATCACTAAGATAAAAAAATGCTTATACTACCACAAAGCAGTATCAGATATGAAGGAATACAGCAAATCACAAGCATATTAAGAAGTAAAATTATATATGATTTTTTTTAAAAGATATATAGCAATGTGAAATGTAGTATTAGGAAACTTTTATAAGGCAAACATGGTTACCTATCTGTAAGACTATAACAAAAATTGAGACAAACTAGGAAAAGTCCAAAGGAGACTGGGGGACAGTAAGAGGTTTAGTAAACAGAACCAGGAGTAAAAGGTTAAAATATCTGGATTTTTTTAATCTAGAAAAGATTAAACAAATACATGATAATGATCTTCCGGTGTCTGGTTTTTTTCAGTAATAAAAAAGAACATTAAGATGAGTGACCAGTTGTTCAGATACTTCAGTAGTGGTCAAATAAGGAATAATTTGCTTAATTTGCAGCAACAAAGTTTTAGGTTAGATACTAAGGAAAACTAGCTAAAACTGTAAGGAAGCACTACAACAGCTTACCTAGATGTGTTGTAGAATTGCCTTTCTTGCAGATTTTAAAGTGAGTATATGATAGAGGTGACCTCACCACACATTACTTGCCTTTTTTAGTTCATGATAGGGGATTAGGATGCCTAAAATCCTTCCCAATTTTACTTTTTGAAGATTTATGATACATGATACCATGGGGTGTGATGTTGTTGCCCAGAGAAGTTGTGGCTGCCCCATCCCTGGAAGTGTTCAAGGTCAGGTTGGATGAAGCTTTGACTGACCTGGTCTGCTGGGAGGTGATCCTGCCCATGGCAAGGGGATAGAACTAGGTGATCTTTAAGGTCCCTTCCAACCCAACCCATTCCCTGATTCTATGATTGATTCCATGATCTATAAACCATTTTATTAAAGACATATAAGAAAAAACTATCACACTTAACTCTTTTTTTTCATTAAGCAAGCATCTAACCCTTATAGTTGAGAAAAAATCTTACTTTTTCTGATCCGAGAAGCAATATGCAAATTTTGGTTTAGCTGGATTTGTCTTCCTTTCTGTTGGAGGTCTGTCATTCAAAGTACAATGACCTATTGGCCAGCTCATAGAAACACAAATGCCAAGCTCTTCTTGGCATGTTAGAACATTAAGTAGAAATTAACATTAGCATGAACAGAGATTTTACAAATTCTCACCAAGACCCAACAGCCTGACAGAAGTCAAATGCCACTGCAGCTCTGCAGGAAGCTACACATTGAGGCAATATTGTTCTTAGCCAGTTAAGTTTCTTCTGCAGAGGAATCCTACCTTATTTCATCCACAGTGCTACCCGAATACATGGGAATATATTGTACTGTATTGCAGTTCACAGAGGAGAGAAGCAGATGATTTCTGCTGCATTGGCTAGGAATCAGGTTACCACTGCAATGATATCTTTTTGCTTGAGTGAATCCCACAGGCTGAAGAGGAGGATGGGTTGCTACATCCCAAATTACGCCATTATCTCCAGCTTGTCTGCTCCATGGGTGCACCCCAGGCAGAGAATACATGAGCATCTCAGAAGTCAGAGAATACAGTCTTAAAACATCAGGTTGAAAACAGGAAAATATACAGCATAAACTTTGGGGTTTTTTTCAAGCCGTTTATCATTGATTAGACAACTTCACATTTCAGTCCCTGAGGCAGTCCTGCTTTGGGTATGGTTCCTATGAAAACGTTTAAAGCTTACATGAATAATGAAGGATCTGACTTTCCAAACAACAAAAAAAAGCTCAAAACAGTTACTATCTACATAATTTTAAAATACTGTCTATATATTATGTATCTCTTTTGCCAGCTAATTGTTTGTTTAATTGGCACTGCTGTTACAGTCCAATATTACAGTGTGATGCAGTAAGGGCTGTAGTCTGGGTATGGGTTGAGGGTGAGAGCTGCCCTGAACCGAGGTGGTTTCTGCTGTAGCCTTCCCACAGGCTATTGGGGGCCTCTCCGTATGGCCCTGGGGAAGGGGAACACCCCAAGCCCCAGCAGCCAGGTCTGACCTCCTGGAGGTACAAGAGGGTTCTCAGCAATCTTAATTGCGACTCTAAAAGGAGACATATTGAGCATTAGATATGAAAGACTGGTCATGGACTGACCCACCATTCCCTTCCTCCAGCATTTTGTCAACATATTTCCTGATGTGGCCAAAAGACCATTGCTATAGGACCATCTGTGTCTTTCACACAGGATTGTGCTCATGTCTAAGCAGCTCTCCAGCACCTTACTAGTGTTATGGACCACATTATGTCCCACGGAAGAGCTCCTAGTGTATTTTGGAGAGCACAACCAGACAGCTATGTCAATCATTGCTCATATCTCTTGACATGTGAGTGGCAATAAATTCATATGTTCTTATAAGAATTAGAAACTCAGGTAGGATTTCCTTTTTTTTTTCTTTCTTTTTTTTTTTTTTTTTTTCCTAATCATAGTCACTGTTTCAGGATCTAGCTATATCCAGCTGCTCTGTAGGATCTCTGAAATTCATGACTCACCTCCTCCAATCTTCTCAGAGCCCCATTCAATACCTATTAAGGAAGATTTCTGATCTGGGAATTTCACATGCTATGCTACATACCCAGCATGAGCACTAACATTTCCCAGTGTGCAATCACTGAGGTGAGTTTTGGGAAGTGCTGATGTGCAGAGAAATATACTCACCTGTTCTTTTGTAACATCCACCTTGGATGCTGACAGCAACAATCAGCAGCCTTATTCATGTGCTGCCTCTTCTGAAGAATATGTACAAATGGACCCAGAATAGAAAGTGCAATGTCAAGACTCCTCTGGGGACAAGGTTTATTAAACATGGTGTGGACATGAACAGAGTTTCCTCTCTCCCTTCACCCTTCTTTATTCTGCATTTTGCTTTGAGAAATAGCCTCATCTGTTAATAAGGATATCAACACTATACTTAAGACACTAGGTCAAGTTTTGCCGTGTTACATCTCTCAGGAAAATACCAGTGTAGATGGATGCAAATGTGATATTGCACAGCAAAAGAAATTGAAAAAAAAATATAAACATGAGCAGAACATATGTGGTTTTCCTTCTGGCTTTATCTCCTGGAGTAGCACGAGTGAGTTTTATAAATTTGCAGTGTATCTGCACATACTACAAGTTTATTTGAATTACAGAAGCCTGAAGTGAGCTATGGACCAGGGTCAATTTGGTAGCCAATACACTGAAACTGGAGCAATTTATCTTGGGTCTCATTAGAGCAAAGTGTGAACTCACAGACGCATAGAAGTGATGGTTCTTTCATGCTGTGTTAATTGCAAAACACCTGATAGTTCACCACTGGAAATCCATAACACATTGTAGGATTGAGCGTTTTTGCAGTGGATTTAGATTTACCACTTGCAGTAAATAATGAAGTGGGTGAGTTAAGGGGAAACAAACCCCCAATATCCATGTGTTTGCATTTTTCAGAATTTCTCTTTACATGTTCATAGGACAACTATTTTACAAGAACGTACCACTGTCTTTTAAATAGAAAGCTTTCATATACTGTCATAGTAGTAGAAAAAAAAATTAAAATAAATTAATTTCTCAGTATTTTGTCTCTGTTGCCCTTATATCAGACATGTTGTACTGTCCTAGGCTGTTCTCAAAGTCAAAAGAAACCACTGCCTTTCATTCTCCCTACGTAACCAATAACCAATCAACTCTCTGACCCATGGGACTGAGCATACTTGACCTTTCATGATCAAGACTTTTCTGCTAAGCCTATCTGGATTTGCTCAACAATCAATGGAGAGATGGACATATCTCCTGATGGTAACTTGTACCTGTGTAAGACTGATGACTAAAAGACAGAAGAGTAGTTACTCTCTAGAGATATTTCTCCCACTCTGTACTCAATATAGGGAGTCAAGAGAACTGATTTAATTTAGACACTTAAATTTCAAGGAGATGAAATTAGGTTAGGTAAACCTCACATTTAATTTATTTATTTTCCTTTACTACAGATAGTTCCATTATCTGTGGAGATGAAAGTTTTCTTTCAGTAGGGTGTGTAGTAGCTTTTCACAAACATTTTAACCATAATTATTCGTGTATTTTGTTTATGCATTCTAGAAAATATAAAATACAGCTCCCTCAAAGTTTAGATCTATACATCAGTGTAGGCTATTTACATGGCTTCCTTTTTAGCTTATTATTTGAGGCTTTTTCTCTTTAACACAATTCTCTTTAGCTCACTTCTGTGAAGAAACCCTTATTAGCTGATAGGTAATCTAAAGCTTGGATATATGACTTACATGATGAGTTATAAACCACCTGACCCACAAAAACTGTCATTGACAACTGTGAAGTAAATTCACTGTTCTTAGTCCTCAGTGGGAGACGTTTTTAAGGTTGAACTATATGAGGGTACTCATAGTCATGAAAGAATTAAGGTTTGTAAAGCTAAATAAAAGTTTCCCTTAAATTACAATGAGTATCTGCACCCAAGTTTAACCACAGATCATGAGATGTAATTGTAAATCTTTTTTTAGTTGTGATTTACAGTCTTTCTCCAAATCTGTGCCAGGGTGTTAGTGAAGTGGTGTTTGTAGTTTTTGGCAAAGCTTTCAGCAATATTTTTTTAATGCAACTTGGAAAAAAAAAATTGGTGTGACATTTTGTTGCATTTTATTTCTGTGGGTTTTTTTGGCCTTCTCAGTTAATTTAACAATATGTTTGCAAAACAAAAATCCAGATAAAATTAACTCGTGTCATATGTTTCTCTCATGCTTGATCACTGGCTAAATCCATGCTGCTGCAACTAAAATAGTGTCATTTCCTAGTCTCACACCTCTTCTAACCTCTCCGTATAACTCAAGAGTTACTGATCATGTCTGTCTGACTGAGTAGGATACATCCCTGAAATTGCACGGTGGTTTTGGAGATAAGTACCTCTGAATAGCAGGGTAGCCAGCTTCTGGCTTTCTCTGCTCTGAGATAGCACTAGGGGTATGCAGGACCTGGTTTTGTGATAATTTTCCCTCATTTTCCTGTTAAAGAAGGCAGGTTGGAAGGCAGCAAGGCAGAAGGATGGGAAGGAAACACCTGTCACATTGCTAATTAATAGTCTATAGAAGAGATTTGAAAGGTGAAGCATTTAATGCTGCAAACCTTCCATTACTGTAGACTCATTTATAGGGCTGCATTTGGGGTTAGTTTCCGTTTGTGGATTGGACACTTATTAGTGGCTGAAGTACACTGAGTGTATTCCTCTGGCACATTTTCTGGTTTAGCTCCATATAAACCGACCATGTTTTCATAGAATTGTAGAACACCAGGTTAGAAGGGACCCCAAAGGTTATCTAGTCCAACCTAATTAAAGGTTAGGACCTTTAATGGTCTGAGACCATCAATGTGAGATGAAGCATGCTAAATGGGCAAAAGCAGGAGATCGTCTTCAAAAAGTTCCTTTCTAGTTCAAGCTAGAACACTGATGTGGGCACATGTTCAGTTTCACAAAAGGAGAAAGTTTGGTGCCTCATTGCTGGTTCAACCCATGATGTCAGCAGAACCTCTCCTGAAGCCACATCCAAGATTTGGAGAATGGGACAAGAAGCCACAGACAAAACCTGTTAAACATTGGTGTAATTTGTCTAGCAAAGTAGTTCCTTTCTGGTGAGAAACAGCTGATGTGGAGGCTTGACCTGTAAGTGCAACTTAGGGGAGACCTTCTCACTCTTTACAACTACCTGAAAGGAAGTAGTGGTGAGATGTGTGTTGGTCTGTTCTCCCATATAGCAAGTGATAGGACAAGAGGAAATTGGCTTAAATTGCACTAGGGGAGGTTTAGATTGGATGTTAGGAAAAAAATCTCTTCAGTGAAAGTGTTATAACAAGAAAGCGCTGGAACAGGCTCCCCAGGGAAGTGACAGAGTTACACTTAGAGACATAGTTTAGTGGTGGAGTTGTTAGTGATAAGTTAATGGTTGGGTATGATGATCTTGAAGGTCTCTTCCAACCAGAATGATTCTATGATTCTGTGTTACCCAAGGAAGGATTCTTGGCTGGCACTATATCTTTTGGCTCCTGCTCATTTCCTTGTCCCCTAAATGTGCAGTGTTCTCCAGCAGCAGGATATGTATCTGAGAAAAGGAGAGAAAACTTTAATCCATTCAAATTAATAGACACCGCTGTCCAGGGGAAAACAGTCACAGTGTGAGAAAGGACACATCCTGCATGACAAAGCTCCTGAAGGTGGAAAGGAGAAGATCAAGGACACAACATAATCTCTTGGTCTGTGAGATGTCATAGCTGCTTACTTTTTTGGGGATACCAATATTGCATAGAGGGAGACAGAAGCTGAAGAGTTGTCTGCTTGTTTGGCATCTTCACAGCTGGACAGGAATTTGGGAAGTCTGAAGATAACCATTACTTCTTCACCTTTTCATGCTTATTTCCAAACAGTGGGAGTTGCTTTTCTCTTGCTTATTTTACTGTTATGTTTGGAATATACAGTTTGTAAAATACCTCCTGTTACTGTTTGTTGGAAGAATGGATAATTTTGTAGAAAATAAATCTCCTGTTTTCTAGGGTTTGTTTTATTCCAAAGCACTTGCTCTTGCTGCGGGCTACTGATCCCAGTTTCTTAATTTTCTGTGCGTTTCTATACTGACAGAGAAACTTTAAACCTCTTTCTGGCTAATATTGAGAGAACTGCTTTCTCATGTTAGAAGAATGAGGATGAAGCATTTCCTAAGCATGCAAAGAACTTTTGCTTCCCTGGATTTTATAAATTTGCTAGATTTACAGAGGCCACAGATAGAAGTGAAATATGCATCAGTGGGGTTGCAGGATTTTTCTACAAAACATGCAGAAATACCTTACATTGCTCCTTGTTCCCAAGAAGAGATTCTAACTTATTCTGAGCTTACCTGCTCATGCACAAATAAATGTATCACAAGAAAGACTGAGGGTGTATTTGAATGACTAATGCGTTGGGAAATGTGAACACTGCTCCGCTTCACAGAGACATTAGAAAGCTGGCACCCTGTAGCCCTCCTAACATGACTCAGGGTGGCATGTGAAAAGATGTTATACAAGTTCAACCATTAGAATCAAGGAGTTAAAGCAGTAAATATCCATTGCTGTCCTATCTGCTGGAAAAAGTTGACACAGGGTAGCTGGTAGCTGGCATCCCTCGTCATGTTTTTCAAGGAGCTACTGAACAACAGAAGGTAATTGCCTGCTCTCAGAGGAGTCATGGGCAAACTTCACACTGGGAGCAATCCTATTCCTCTTGAAACATATAAGAATACAAAGGTGCCAGCAAAATTTCAGAGGGTGAAATTCTGCTGCCAGCTCAGAAATGTATCAAAAAGGCATTTGGCCCTTTTGAGTGTCTTCAAGATTTTGTCAGGAGACATGCCTGAAGACTGCAAGCTGAAACACAGGAAGTTCCACCTCAATATGAGGAAAAGCTTTTTCACTGTGAGAGTGACAGAGCCTGGAAGAGGCTGCCCAGAGAAGTTGTGGAGTTTCCTTCTCTAGAGACTTTCAAGACCCACCTGGATATGTTCCTGTGTGGCCTGCCCTGGGTCATCCTGTGCTGGCAGGGGGAGTTGATTTGATGATCTCCAGAGGTCACTTCCAACCCCTACCATTCTATGATAACTCCTACCATTCTATGGTTCTATGATTCTATGACTGTAAGAAGGCTAATGTCACCTCTATGTACAAGAAGGGTTCCAAGGAGAACCCAGGTAATTGTAGACACATTAGTCTCACTTCAATCCCTGGGAAAGTTATGGAGCAAATCCTCCTGGTGACTATCACAAGTAAATTGAAGTATGTGATTGGGAAAAGCCAACATGGATGCACCAGGGACAAATCATGCCTGACAAACCTGATTGCCTTCTACGACAATCTGCTCTGTTGATGCAGGGAGAGCAGTGGACATTGTCTACCTGGACTTCTCTAAGGCTTTTGACATGGTCCCCCACAGCCTCCTGCTAGAGAAACTGCCACATTATGACCTAGACAAGTGGTCTGTGCAGAGGGTGGGGAACTGGCTGATAGGTCATACCAAGAGAGTGGTAGTAAATATTTCTTTCTCAAACTAGCAACCAGTCACAAGCGGGGTCCCATGTGGATCAATATTGTGCCCAGAACTGTATAATTTCTTCATAAGTGATTTAGATATTGGAATCAAGAGCACCCTGATGAAGTTTGCAGATGACAGCAAAATGAGTGGGGAAGTTGACACTCCAGAAGGAAGAGCAACTCTCCAGGAAGACCTGGGCTGGCTGGAGGAGTGGGCTAGCATGAACCTTATGAAGTTCAACAGAGACAAGTGTAGGGTCTTGCACCTGGGAATGCATAACCAGGAATGGAGGTCAGACTGGGATCCACCTGGATGGAGAGCTGCCCTGTGTAAAGGGACCTGGGGGTCTTGGTGGACAAAAAGCTTAACGTGAGTGAACAGCGTGCTGCAGTGTCAAAGAAATCCAACAGGATGCTGGGTTGTATTAACAAGGGCATCACCGGCAGAGATAAATCATTATCCCACTCTGCTCAGTGCTAGTCGGACCACACCTTGAGTACTGTGTTCAGTTTTGGTCCCCACTATACAAAAAAGTTGTGGACAGGCTGGAGAGGGTCCAGAGAATGGCCATGAGGTTGATCAGAGGACTGGAATACCTGCCATATGAAGAAAGGCCGAGAAAACTCTTCTTAGGGGAGATCTTATTACCATGTACCAGTACAGAAAAGGTGACTACCAAGAAGATGATGATTCTCTTTTTACAAGGAGTCACATGGAAGACAAGGGGTAATGAGTACAAGTTATTCTGATTGGACTCCAGAGGAAAATTTTTCACCATAAGAACAATTAGACATTCGAATAATCTCCTAAGGGAAGTGGTGTATTCCTCTACATTCGAAGGTTTTAAGACTCAGCCTGAGAGGGTGCTGGGCCTTCTCATTTAAACTATTTATATATATATATTTTATTTTTATT
>JAAGNO010014450.1:15798-101441 GCA_033439905.1 Ceryle rudis | reverse complement strand
GGCGAGCGCGAGAAGGGGGCGCGGCTCCGCGCGTCACGTGACGAGACGCCACGCGCCCAGTGGCAGCGCGACCACGTGATAGCCCGCCCCGCCCTCCTGCCGACGGGTTTTGGCGGCAAACGGCGCCAAATGGCGGTGGTTGGGGCTTGCTTCCCGGGGCTGCCGCGGAAGGGCGGTGCTGGGGTGGCTTTCGCCTCTGGTCGTCGAGCTCCGAAGACAGTGACGCTTTACACGTAGCCTGCTTGTGCTGGAGCAGCAGCCCCCTTGCTGGCTGTCCTTGTGTGGAGCGAGGCTGTAGCTCTGCCCAGGGACCTTAGTGGGTTATTTCCTTCCCACTCCTGCTTGAGGGTGTCTGTGTGGCTCTAATTGCTGCTGGGGCAGCCATGGTCAGCACTGGTAGAGTGTCGCTGCGTGTCATTCCTCTTTGTTTCTTTCTCTGTAGAAAGTGATGGAGTGTCTTATCCTCAAGGATGCCACTGAGTTGTCTTCTTCATACCTGGATCACCCTGTTTTTATTATAATTGGATGTGAGAAATATGGTGATGGCCCTCAAATGCAACAGTTGAGGTCTGGAGATTCTGGAGTGTTTTGTTACACATATTGTCCTTGTGGTGGGCTGAGCTCCCTCTTGCACATTGGTGATGGCCTCATAAAACAGTGGAAAGCTCCAATGGTGGGTATTGACCTCCTCTGCAGCTGCCCAACAAGCTGAAGAGACTCTTTCACCTGTCACGAGTATTGGAAATACTGGAGGTTGTTCTGAGGCATTGAAACTGATAAGGAGGAAAACCCAGACCTGATGGGCACTGAATGTTTTGCAGCCTTCTAGGCTGTATAAGTTGACAGAGGTTGACGGCTTCATGTTCTTCATGTTGCCAGTGTTTGTTGAAGAAGTGAGGAGGAAATGTGTTACTGCAGTGAAAGCACTCTCTGTCGGGACTGGATCAATTCTCTTAGCCAGCCAGCAGCAAGTGATGGTGTTAAGCTGAGCATTTCACATCATCTGGAAAGTAAGGAACACAGTGTTTTATACTAACTGAAATCACATGTAATACTTCTTTGGCTCGGAGAGACTGTAGCTGCAGACTTCTTAGGATGTCAGTCACTTTTGCTCAGACCTAGGTTTAACAGAATGTCTTACACCTGCTAACTTACCTTGTATGACCATTGGATTGATTTGATGTTTTGTTTTGTTGTGAAGGAAAAGTGGGGCTACCTGCTTCTTGCATACAGTTGAAAGCTGCATGATGGAATGAACACTAAACCAGAGCTGGAAAGAAAAGCGATTCTTCTGATACTGCAGAAGCATTAGACTGTGAGTGTAGGTATTCACAATGATAGTATTGAATATGCAACATTTTGGAGACAGGCCTGAGGATCTGGTCTAAAAATGATCACATATTGGGTCACAGCTATAAACCCAAAGTGGCATGTTTCTAGTTTCCCATACAAGTTGTCAAGTAAATATATTTTTTTTTGCTATTGTAAGCCCAAAAACTTTTAAGTTTTTGATTTTTACTCTACATGAAACCCATTCTGTTCCAAGCAGAAGAAGAGAAACCTTTTAGCTTTCCCATTTAAGACCTACTGTAGTACTGGAAAAGTCTGATTGGTTTGTATGTATAGTTTGGTGTATTGCACCAAACTGTTTATAGCACCGGTACTATTGAGTGATGCAAATACTAGAAACACCTGCACAAAGCCCTATTTATTGTTTCTCAATAACTTAATTTATCTGCAGGAGCTAAAATATCCTTTCCTCTGGGTAACTCTTTTGGTCCTATATTGTTCTGTTTGTAATTATTTTCACTTAAGGGTAAACCACAATATTCATGTTCATAGTCATTGTTGTTCTGACTTGCTGTCTTGTTTCCTCCTTGCCCGCAGGGTTTGCTGAATTGATCCCAGGCCAGGAAGGAAGGAGAAACGTGGATCATGACTTTCTTGTGCATGTAAAAGGTTAGCACTCGGAGATTGCAGAGTAAGGTTAGTTGTTTTGCTCTCAACAGAGTCAAGCAGAAAGGAGCCTGTCCTTCAGCTGTCCTACTCCGAAGAGGACTTGTACTTAGGCCTCCTGGAGCCTTGTGCAAGGGAGGATTCCTGGCTTTAATCGCAGTTCACATGCAATTAATTGCTAAGCTTACACCTAAGAGACCAAGGAAGGAATTAGTAAGTAGAAGGAATGACCACAAACAGCAGTGAGTAAGGGAGGAGGTTTTTTGTTTGTTTGTTTGGGGTTTTTTTGTGGTGGTTTTTTTTTTTTTTTTTTATTTGATAGCAGCAAGGCTATGATGACAACTACTGAGGCAGGCATGGCAGCAACTTGAGGAAGAGGAAGAAAATGCTGGGCATGACCAGATACAAAGCTGTGATGTTCATCCTGTCTTTGAATCCTGATAGAAACTGCACTGTGGTAGCTAGAGCTCATTGAAGAGAATCGTAGAATGGTAGGGGTTGGAAGGGACCTCTGGAGATCATCAAGTCCAAACCCCCTGCCAAAGCAGGATCACCTAGGGCAGGCCACACAGGAACAGATCCAGATGGGCTTTGAAAGTCTCTAGAGAAGGAGACTCCACCACCTCCCTGGCCAGCCTGTTCCAGTGCTCTGTCACCCTCACAGGAAAGAAGGTTTTCCTCATGTTGAGGTGGAACTTCTCATGTCCCAGTGTATGACCATTATCTCTCATTTTATCACAGGGTACCACTACAAAGAGACTGGCCCCTTCTGCTTGACACCCACCCTTTAGATATTTGTAAACATTAATAAGATCCCCTCTCAGTCTTCTTCAGACTAAAGAGCCCCAGGTCTCTCAGACTTTCCTCATAAGAGAGATGTTCCAGTCCCTTAATCATCCTCTTACCTTGCTATTGGGCTCTCTAGTATTTCCCTGTTCCTCTTGAACTGGGGCAACCAGAACTGGACACAATACTCCAGATGTGGTCTCACTGGGGCAGAGTAGAGGGGGAGGAGAACCTTCCATGGCCTGCTGGATATGCTTTTCTTTAAGCACCCCAGAATACCATTGACTTTCTTGGCCACAAGGATACATTGTGGTCCCTTGGACAGCTTATTGTCCCCCAGGACTCCAAGGTCTTTCTCCACAGAGATGCTTTCCAGTAAGTCAACCCTTAACCTATACTGGTGCATGGGGTTATTCCTCCCCAGGTGCAGGACTCTACACTTGCCATTGTTGAACTTCATTGCGCAACTCACCAGTCTGTCCACATCTCGCTAAATGGCAGCACAGCCTTCTGGTGGATCAGCGACTCCTCCCAGTTTAGTATCATCAGCAAACTTACTGAGGGTACACTCTATCCCTTCATCCAGGTCACTGATGAATAAGACTGGACCCAAAGAGAAGAGATGGTATTTGACGGTAACAGGAGAGAAAGACATTGTGCAGAGAAGACAGTCTTTTCGGATACCTGTTTTCTTCATGGAGTTGTGGGGCAGACTATATGACAGTGAAAGAATGTGAATATGAGATAGAGGACACTTACTATTGCCGGGGAAATACAGTCAAGGAAGGCTTTGCTGTACTGGAAAATACAGAGAAGAAAGAAGCAGATGAGGAAGATGTGTGTATGGGGAAGGACAATGAATCCCATGGGGGGAGGAAAAATACCCAACAAACCAACCAAAACAGAATAAAAAGAGGGTGGAGACTCTGAATAAGAACAGAAAAAGAATGGAAGACTAGAAGGGGAAGGACCTGTGTTTTACACCAGTATAAAGATGGAAATTTTGTTAAGGGGAATTGATAGGCATATGACTAGGGTGTGTCAGAAATAAAGATTTAAGGTTAGGATTTGTTACAGTAAAGATTCCTCATCACCAAAAATTTCTTTGGAATTCTGATACACTCTTCCTTACTCTCTTACTCTTGCCACGTTCTTGACTGACTCGGTATTTCTGCAGTGTTGTGTTTAACTAGCTCCAGACTTTGATTCTCATGTCTCAGATAGACCTGTCATCAAGAGGAGGCATATTGTATTGCTCTTCAGACACTCTGGTTGTATGTTTTGGGATGCTGTGCCTGGCTGGAGATGTGTAAGAGAAAAAGGACTCTTCCCAATCTTAAGTTCCCCAGTATGTGGGTTATTTACCCATCAGTGGTTTGAAATAACTTTAGAAAGAGTTATACTATGGCCCACTATTGGTTTTAAGATGCTGGAAGAGGAAAATCAAGCAGATAGCAACAGGAGTGCAAGAAGTTAAGATGATGGACACTAAGGAGAAAGGGTTGGAATAGTGATGGGAGTGTTGCTTATGTTGTATGTAGCTGATTGTTGGAAGGACTATCAACTCTTCCAGGGTGAATGTCTTGCTGGCAAGAGGCAACTGTAATGTTTGTATATCACTGGAACTCGGACAACAAAACTAGATCCTTTGGGGATAATGGAAGATAGGACAAAAGAAATTACGACAGGAACACACAAGTACTCAGATACTCAGGCTATCTGATAAGCAATGGGGATTGATAGAGTATAGAATTTCCAGTGTGATAGGTATTAAACAAAGAAACAGCAATAGGTATTAAACAAAGAAACAGTGTTAGGAAAGATAAAGTAGAACTTGTCTGAGCCAATATTGGGGATATTTGGCAAAGAGCTTCTGTTAGAGAGCATGAAGAGGTGCTAGACATGTTTGGGTCCAAGTCTGGAGAAAAACAGTTTTTGTAAGATTATTAGGAAAAATGCTACTTGAAGCAAAAGTATGTTGATAACTAAAGTTCTTAATTTCAAAGGTCAAACTGAGAAATTAAGGAAATGAGTGATGACAGCTGCATCTAGGTGGTTGAGGACTTGCATGTGGAGAAGGCTTGACATCTGTCAAGTCTCTCTGCAAAAAAGTATCTGGAATTCATATCTCAAATAAGGGACAGACAATCCCAGATGGATAAATAGCCACTTCAAAAGGGTTGTTGGGAACAATCAAAAGCTTGAAAGGAATGGAACAAAATGATTGCTTGAAAAATATTAAGAAGGGTAACAATAAAGTCAGAATTGTCAGAAGCCCAGCTGAGTTTCCTTGCAAAGGAAATTAAAGCAGGGGCTAATGAGAAAGAAGATATGAAAACGAATGTTTCCACATTTGAGATGAAAGCAAAAAAACCTATCGCATACCCATCTGAAACATCAGAAGATCTTCATTCAGCCAGAAATTTCCACTAATGGTGGAGGTATGAAAATATGAGCTGTAATAATTAAATGTGCTGATGACACAAAATGATGAGGCACTTTCAATATGAGAGGGACCAAGACTGGATGACCTTGAGAACCTAAACAATAGAATGGATTAATTTTAATAACACAATGTGCCAGGAGACCGATGGCAGTACTTCCTGCTGGAGGGAAGTGACACCTCCTTACTTGGAAGTGACAGTAGGTAGAAAGTGCTTGTTATATTAGTTGACAGTGACCAAATCATAGATATGACCAGCAGCAGAAAAAGTTACTAAAATCACAGGACGTGACAGGTCTATTATTTCCATTTGGTCTTATCTGAAACGATTTGTGCAATTCTGGTCCCTCAGAAAAGATTAGATCACACTGCAGGAGGTACACAGGACTCAAAAGATTATTAGTAAAATGGAGAATCTTTTGTGAGAGCAGAATAAAAATGGTTAATTTAGCTTAGTGAAACAAAAGTGAAAAGTGTGATTTCAATCTAGAAACACTAAACATCAGTTAAGAAAGCTTTTCAAGCCAAAGGGTGGTATTGTGTGAAGAAAAAAAAATGGTGTTAGTTGCTGAATATGTTGCAACAGGGGTAGCTATCATGTTAGACAATTATTTATAAGGCACTTTTACCAGTTCCTCCACATTACAAAATAAACTTTATGAAAACAATAAAATGGTAGATTTGTGCAAGGGGATCTGATGACAAAAATTGATTGCAAATGAAAAATTAACTCCGAAAGGGAGAAGAAAATCCCACGTAGTCCAATCTTTCTTAATGATACTGTTGTCTTCTGTTAAGGTTGGAGCCATTTTCACCTATGTTCAAAATCATTGATGTAGGTTTATATATTGCTCAGTAATCAAAGTGGTCTAAATTTTCCTCAGCAAGAAAAAAACCTAACAACTGTGCAGAGTGTGACCTGTAGACCATGTCTTCTGCATGAACTGTGAGGAGGAAAGGAAAAAGTATTTGCAATGTCCACTTTCCGATTGCTTGGAGAATCTCTCTGTTCCAGGGGAAGCAAATTAAAGCTGAGGGAGGACAGGGCATTTGAAAATAGAGCTTGGGTCGTGACTTGAGCTGTTTTCTCAAAAGGGAATCTTACAAAATAGTATCAGAACTATCTTAAAAGCAGAGGAGTGTTTGTATTCTCATGTTATATAACGGAATACACACCACAGTGCTATTACTTGTAATTAATGGTGCCTTTCTACCTTTCCAATTGTCTTTTCTGTCCTTTTCCTTTGTTCACTTCCCAGTGCACACTGCCTTAATCTCAATAGTTTTATTCTTGTTGAGATGGATATGGAGATGGGTGTTTTCCTACCACTGCACTCCTTCCTCATTCCCTTTCCCTATTTGACAAGATAGGCATTCAAATTAGGAGACTATCACAGAAACACTTTTTGTTGTTGTTTTTTGGTTTTGTGTCTAAGAATTTGATCTTTCTCATGAGCACAGAAAAAAGGGACTGGGTATTGGGATATGGCAGCTGTGAACAACTCCGGAGAGTGGAGAGAGAGTTTACCTAAATTAACGACTGTGAATATCCTGGTAAGCGGTAAAGGAAGAATTTGCTGGTAGGTGTGAAGTCAATTAAAAAGATTTCATTTTTCCTGATGATCTGCATTCCTGACTCTTTGTGATTTAGCCATTTTAAAATGTTTATTACGTAGTAGTGGCACTCAGCTCTTTGCTGTGATAAAGCATAAAAATGCTTCTTGAGATATGTTTTACAGCAACCTATTTATTTTTTAAAAAGAGTATTTCATTCTATTTTTCAGCAAATTATTATTGAAAACCTTTGCTGTGACACAGATCCCAGTGTCAATAGAAGGAAAAAAGGTACAGTGTGCATAGGGCAGGCGGAGGAGGTAAAGGGATGGAATTTCAACATAAATTTAAGCATAAATGCTCTGTAATCCCTTACTATTCTCTGACTGATGATGAGCTGCATGTACTGCCTGTTACAGCAATATTGATTGCAATCAGATGATAAAATCATTGCACAGAGAAAGAAACCACTGCAGTGAAAACGAAAAGGTAGAAATGTAATGAATTCTTGATTTCAAAAATGTTTTCTTGGAATAAAATTAAGGACTCGTTCTTATAGCTGAGAGTTAGTCATAGGAATAACAAAATGCTGAAAAAATATAACCATTTTTAAAGAAAATTCACTTCAAATTACATATTTATCTTCAATAGCCATCCCACACTTTTCATCAACATTCCTTACGCTGCAAATTTTCCTCACTCTCAGCTTTAGCCTTACTTACAATTAATCCACTGGTATTATAGTGATGGAGATTCTTGCTGGAATGCATTAACTTCCTCCGTTAAATCCCCCCTGAGGCAAACCACTTGAAAAATATTTCCTTTGTCTAGGACACACAGTTTAGTAGCTCTCCTCTTACAGTGAGATAGCAGTTCTTTTTGCAGTGATTTATGTATACTATTCAAATACAAAAACTGCATTAAGTTATGTTACATTAAAAGATCTGAGATGCTCACTCCATTACTTAGGCATCATTGTGTAAGGAAAAAATGTAGGTCTGATTCTGTTGCCGTTCAAGCCCAGAAACATTGAATTGCTGTGATGCAGAGTTGCAATGATGTAAAGATATTAAGAAATGAGTAATGTTCGGTTTACAGAGACCAAACAGAGCTTTCAAACTCACTGATGACCATGTACACCATTAGTGATTTTATTATTCATACAAACAAATTTGCTATGTGCTATTTCAAAAGAAGTAGGATCAGGACTCGTAGGGAAGATTTCGCAGCCTCCGAAACATTCTGTTTCAATGCTTTGCAACCCTAAATGAATGGATTGGTAATACCCAGCTTAAATCTCTGCTGCAAGTTCATCTGATCTTTGTCCTTTCTCTAGTTGTCATGGTGGATCAGTGGCCACCAAACCTTTTATGGCAGATTTCTACATTTTTGAGTGCTGCTATGTTGTTCCACCCAGATTTCTTCATTTCTCAATTTACTGCTCTATTTCTAAGCCATCCGTTCCTTCAGCTTTTCCTAAACAGTCCTTGCAGTCACAATTCCCCTATAATGGTATGCCATTATCCTTCTTGAAGTACAGTGACCACTGCTGAACTCAGTACTTCGCTTGCTGGGACTTTGCCAGAGCTAAGTGGAATAATTACTTTTGTATCATCTGACACATTATTGGCTCTTTAATTTGTGATCTCCTACATTGTTTTCTGTATATGCAGTTGTTTCCTATTCCATATTTAACTTTCTTCTTTCATTAGATTTCTCTTTCCAAAGCAGCATCTGGTTTGTATTTTGTCTAGTTGATTTTAGGCTGCTTCTTGAATTTTTGAGGCCCATTTTTAGTGCTATTTCCATCCTTCGGAGCACTTTCCCACTTTCCCCAACCTGATGTCACCTCCAAACTGTGGCAGTGCACCCATTTGCCATTGCCCAGGATGTTAATGGAAATGAGGAATAAAACTGGCCTCAGGACAAAGTCCTCTGTCTCCCCTCTGCAGAAACTTTCCCAGATTGACAGCAAACCATCAGTTGCTGCACTTTGAGAACAATTTTTCAAATGTTGTGCACCTACAGGGTTGCTAATTACCTCTGGAACACACTGTTGTGGCTTACTTAGGAAAATGCTGTGTGGGACTGTGTCAAAAGCTTGTCATTGTCAAGATGCATCTTATCTGCTACTTGCACTTATTTGCTAGAGCAATTATCCTGTCAGAGAAGGAGATTAGCATCAATCGATATGATTCTTTTAACGACAAGCCCATTTTGACTGTTTTTTAATAATTATCATCATGTTCCAGGTATTTACAAATTCTTCATTTAATAATTTGTTCCATTTCAACAGATAAAAGTTAGGTTGACAGGTATAAAATGCTCTAAGTCCTCTATCCTCTCTTTTTAGAAAGAACTATTGCATTTATACTTTTCTAGGATTTGAACCTTCCTTGCTTGTTATTTCTCAAAAATTATCATCAGTGATTCAAGCATGACTTCAGCTTGTTCTCTGAACATTCATGGTGAATTTTGTCACAGCCCACTCACTTAAACAGCTCCAACTTTCTTTTTTTTTTTTTTTCCTAAGTACCATGGGATCAAGGGCCGGGCTCTCTAAGCTTGTACTTGACAATCCCGATACCATTCTGCAGTGTGTGCTTAGTGTCAAAAACATTGTTGTAATCAGCAAAGCATGTGTGCTTATGTACACCCCTGCCCAGCCAACCTGTAAGGGCATGATTAAATGCTTCTGAAATCACTGGGACTTGCTACATTACCAAAGTTAATGGGACCTCACACCAGTGGCTGCTCTGCAAACAACCGCAGACTGCTCAGTTGGGGACCTGGTGTGATTGTCTGCCCTAAATTGTATTTGAATATCTACTTGCTGTTGGAAATTCTCTCTCTCTCTCTCTGCATATAGGGATGGAAGGAGAGCATGTTAGTGGGGGAGGAGAGCAGAGCTGAGCATAATCACCACTGGGCATGAGCAGGTTGCGTCCTGAGGTGTTAGACTAGGGCCTGTGCCAGCCTAGCCTCAAGCATGGTGTCTTCTCTTTGGCCTTGGGTAGATTGATTGGGTGAGTCCCATGCTGAGCAGGCAACTCTATGCAGAGGTGCCTAAGCTGCACTGCTCCCAGCTATGGGAATGATACAGTTGCACCAGGGTACCTCTGTGGCTCTAGTAACAACCCATGCTTCTTAGCTGAATTTAGTAATTCAGATGTGGCAGCACACTGCTTTTGGGACTGAACTGGTGTGTTCATACAGGGCCATACCATGCCAAGGGATGTCCTGGCACCATTCAGTGCCTGCAAAATGCCTCTAGATCTTGCACTAATACCTCCTTGGCATTTTTTAACCCCTTTTCAGAACCTCAGCATCTGTAATGATTGTGGTGAAAAGAGACTAGATTGAAAGGTTCAAGCAAATTTTTTTATTTGCATTTCACTCACAGGTTTAACTGCAAGGCTTGAACAAATGCCTTATTTGATCTTCATACACCACTATGCAGGTTTTCACAGGTACAATGGGAGAATGCACTGTTACAACTTAAAAGCAAGAATATCTTAAAACAACCTAGAAAGCATGCTAAATATTTTGTGTGTGTTAAATACCTCTGTCTGCAAAAATACAGCACGCTAAATATTCACTTATCCCTCCAGGTAAGGGCTCTCAATCCCAGAAATGTGACCTTAGCCAATGTCCCAACCAAGGGGAGGGGGCTCCATAGAGACAAGATGTAGCATTGGAGAGGTGACTTCCAACTCCTAACCCGAACTTTAGGATTTTTATCCCCTAATTTACATGACTGTGGGCAAGACTATGCCTGATTGGATTACACTGTATGGGTACACAAGGTTGTTGGCTGAAACCGACACTGAAGCCTTTCAGGTTCTTTTTATCTTACTTTCTCAGGCAACCGAATGGTGGTTTGGATTGAGACTCAGGGCATTTCATTTGTTGAGGAATTTCAAGGCTCAGCTCAGGTTTTGGTTCTTTGCATGGTGCAGCACTTCCCTGTTTGGTCTGTGGTTTATGGACAACCCAGCACTGACCTATCTACATAGTTCCCCCATGAGCTGTCTCTGCATAGATAGGATCTTAAGGATGGTCAAAGGCTGGGTCACTTTTACAAACCCCCATGAGTCACCTGCATGCACTAGACATTACCAAAACTTGTTTATGAGCTATGAACCAGATGATCCATACAGTGATGCTCTGAAAAAAAAAGCTGTAGTGGTTGAAATACAGATAAATTACATTTGGGTGGGCTGCTAAGAAGTGAGGTTTTCATCCTTTGGGGCTTGCTGTGAGCTTTATCTGGCCAAATGTAAGAATCTGCAATGCCTACATCTGAGTTAGTTGTCTAGGTTCCACTTATAACCAAGGAGAGGGGTCAGTTTATCTTGTCCTGAGATAGTTGTCAAAAATAGGTCTAAAAATGCCTTTTTTTCCTTTTGATTCTGAGAGAATCTATACAGCTCAGGCTTCTTAAGTAAATATTGCAGAGTATGTGTAGCCATACCCTCAAAGACACATATAAAATATGGTTAAATAATGAAAGTATCAGTTCATATCCATGCCTGCTTTTTTCTTACTTCTCTTCCCCACTCTTTCATCTGCATTCAATTTTAGTTTGTAAGACTTTAATTTGCTAGACTGACGAATCACTTTCTCTGTGGTTAGTGCTTGCTCATTCCTCATTTGCAGATGGTACTGGTTGCAACTTGGGTATGTGGGATTTGGTTGCGTGGGGCGGGAAGCATGTGCACAGGATTTAAACTTCTTCTTGCAAACGTTTGCTAGACCACCACCCAGATATCTTGTGAGACCTGGCGGTAGTTCACAGACAGCAGGAAGAGTAACTAAGATAAACTGAAGGTAGGCACACAGGAGTCTTTTTTGCGCTCCAGGAAACTGAACCCGTCACTCACTATGTTCTCTGTCCCGCCTGTTTGCACAGAGTAATTCTTTAAGTTGTGCTCTGAACACTACTGGTCATATGTCTGTGAGTTCTAATTCATGATTTGCTTACTACAGCTTTTTAAAGCACACTGCTCTCGGTATGAGGGCTGAAAAAGTTCCCAAGGACACTGCTTCTTCTCTTTCACTGCACATTAAAGCAACATTGGTGGAAGGGCTAAAGCAGACAGACAAGAAACTGTTAAAACACAAAGGTATTGGCACTGAGCTTTACTGTGAGCTGATTTCACACGTGCGACACTTTAAACCAATAAATCAATGGCAAACTCATGACCTTATTTGCTGTAATAAATCAGTTGTATTGCCATGTTCTGCAGCATATCTAACAGCAGCAAATCTGGTATCACTGGCCAGGGTGTCCTGCCTGCTTCAGTGCTGCAGTGAAGCGCTTGCTTAAAATAAAAATAAATGTGTGTTTCAGTTTGATAAGGCATATCCAATATTAACATTTGTTATCTAGTCATACTTCACTTGGTAGTATTTGGTACTAGCCAGTAGAAGTAGTAAAGTTGTGCTATCTCTGATTTTCCTATGTAACATTTTAAATGTTTAAAAAGTACTAAACCAACTCTATATTCACAGAAAAAAAAAATACAGTCAGTTAATGAATGGTGGCATTGAAATGTATTTATTAGCTTGCTAGCCAAAAGATTTGGCTGCCTTCTTAGAGTAACGTGCAGTGCACTCATGAAAAAGACATCAACATCCCAAAGCTGGAGCTGAGGTTTTGCTTGAAGGAACTTGTGTGGCACTTACCAGCATAATTTTTCACCAATCTGTGAGTATCTGCCTGTACCAAAGGTTCTAAAAGCTGAAGGACCTCAGTACATATTTCTGTGAAATCGAAACAAGTACTATTAAATTCTTTTTGTGTTATCTGTGGGCTTCTGTGTGTCTATGAGGCCTCAGGTCTCTGTGAAGTTACCCTTACCTGGGAATAGCTCTGGCAAGGTGATTTTGTTTCTGAAAGTCTGCTTAATGTCATCACAGCAGCCGCACTTGCGGCACCATCCTTTAAAAGGATGTGGTGCATTCCCTTCTTAGTATCAAGCAAGCAGAGTGTTGATCTGTACTAGTTACACGTTCTAGGAGCCCTTGTTGTGGATAAAAATAGTTTGAATAAAAAGATAGCCTTTGCTTCAGAGAATTTTGATGTTAAATACCAGATAAGACAAGAGATGACAAAAGGACCACAAAATGATATAAACCAAAACACACACACACACACACACACACACACACACACACAAAAATAAAAAGAAAAAAGAAGAGGTGCTTCTTTTATGTTTTTACTGTTTTCTGGACCGTTTTCCCTGCCCTCTCTCTCCTCACAAATTTGCAGCTTAGACCTTTATAGTCTACTTAGATAGGCATTTAGTTTAAGCTGGAGACATAACTATGATTCATTTCTGGCTCTCAGAGGACAGCCACGTAATGGTGCTGGCAGCAAATGGCTACTGTTCTGTCTCTTGAGAGTGGCTAAATTTTAACAATGTGGGAAATCAACTCTCAATATCCAGCATTCAAAGCACTATAAGATCTATATTGAAGTGTTACTATGTAAATGTAAGCGCTTTTTATTTCTGGAAGACAACTGTAGGAAGGTGGGCAATATTGGCCTGCTTTACTTTCCAATATGGCATTAATTATAATGCACTAGCCCATTTTCCATGCGCTGAGTCACACTGATAACCAAATACCACATATAATTCCCATCATTTGTTGCTCTGAAAGTCTGTGGCAAATGTGAAACATATGATAAACACAGTTCCTCTGGAGGGGCATGTGGTTGTGTGAAGGGATTGCTTAGGTGTGTGATCAGAAGAGACCACTGTGAGTGTGACAAGTGACCTGCTGCACTACATAGACCTAGAACCTCATCTGGTAATTTTGGTGAAGCCCAGAACATCAGTTTGAGATCTGATATCTTCAGAAAAATGTCAAGGTGGGTGGAACAGGAGGAGTTTGGGGGAACAACTTTACTCCTCCAAACTCCGTATGAGATGATGAACTCTCCAGGGCAGAGAACCACCTCTTCTTGCTCTCGGTTTGGGTTTCTTAGGTGATACTGGAATATGGATTGTAAGTACAGTGAATTTTTTTATTCATCTGAATGATCTGTTTGAGGTTTCTCTGTGCAGTGACAGCAGAAAAGGTAACAGCAACCTGGTAATGAGCCTCTTGGTAACATGACACAAATAAGCTGTTTTCCTCAGAATCTCTTTTCCAGCTACATTTCTATGTCAATGCATTTTTTTGTTATCAGCACTGTAGGCTACTTCTTGCTTGCTGCAATTTGATTGGAATTTGATTAACTTGAGCACTTTTTCTGCTTTCATTTGTAAAAAGCAAGAAGTACTGTTCTAGGAAATGTGAAAGCAATTTGTAGTAGAAATCTCTACTAATAGTAGTGGTGATACAGAAAGCATATGAAAGTGTTCCAATTTGGGGCTAGAGAAAGATAATAGCTAATTGTCTGAACAATTATTTCTATATTAGATAATGAAAGTCGCTGAAATTGCTAGTGATATAAATGAGACATCCTGCATTATTGATCAGGCTTCTTTGTTATAGCTGCACCATGGAAGTATACATTTCACTTTTACATGGCTGTTTATCAGATCTAAACCTGACATGCAATGATCCATTCATATGGTAATTCTTTTTTTCATGCAAAAAACCACTGAAATATGTTTAAAGTAAGACTGCTTTATCTATCTCTCATGGGCTACCCTTTTTGGTGCAGGAATGTATTCGCTGACATAATTAGTTTGATCAGTAGTCTATCTAGTCTAGTGTTTCACCTCCCTCTGATAATAAGCATTTAATGTTTCAGGAGTCTAACAAACTTGGTTACTTCAACTAAGCAATGTTACGTGTAACAGGAATAGTCCTTCCTGACCTTGTGAGCCGGTTTAGTCATTATATGAGGTGTAGTTACTTTCATTAATTAAAAGTAGAGAAAAAGAATATTAAAATACAATCTCTAAAGCCCTTGAGGTCAAACCTACACATTAATGACATTTTGTTTGCGTTTCCATAACACTGACAGTTGTAATATTACCTATTCTAATTTTGCTCAAAGGAATTGGATTTCAAATAAATCTATTCCCAAAAGAAGCATGAAACCAGAGCTAAACAGAAACTATCATCCTGTTAGTACCAGGAGTTGCCTACTAACATGCCACAATTAAACATTTTGACCTTGATAAGTTACAGTAAAAAAGGGGGGAAAAGTATATGTATTCCTTATAATCTTACTATTTTTTTCTTCAGAGGCACAATTTTTAGGTAGCTTTGGTGAAAGAATGATTATTGCACATATTTCTGAATTGTCTGTAATACTAATTCCTTTAAAAACAAACCAAAAAAGATATGTATTAGTGAACCCTCTTTACGCTATGGTTTTAGACTAGGAGAGGCTTTGCAGTCAATAATTTATGTGCAGTAAGTACTGAAAGCCTTATTATCTCCGAATAATCAATGTTTGGCTGAAGCTTGAGAACACTAATAGCTAATCTTAAAAGTCCTGATTCAGTGTCATCTGAAATAATGCCAGAGCTCCCATTGATTTTAAACGAAGGAGGATGAGGCCAAAAAGTATTCCTTTGAGAGATAATTTTGGATCATCAGTTGAAAACATCTGTAAAAGAACAGGAAACTTGACTTTCACTCTCCACATAATAACGGTGTGAAACGTTTCAGCAGATAGGAGCTCTTGACTTCAAAGTGGTATATATTTGTATTTTCTGTTGCCTTGGGGAGCCTTGTTTAAGAGTGTATCTACTGAGCTGGTATTACTGTCTCTGGGAATAGATGGATGACAACTGGAAAAGTTACAAGCAAACCGGGGAGGAGCAGGGAGACTCAGTGAAATATTGAAATACCTGCATATCTTTTTGTTTAATACTCAAGTTACTTCTTTTTTCCTTGAATCCCCAGCAAATTTTTTTCTCCGGGATATGCTCTTACTCTTCTGATGGGACTTTTCATTGTTATCCCTCTTCAGCAACTCTGATAATTTGCTTGTGTCAGTGCAGAGCGGCTTGTGGTATGCGGGAGCCTCCCTCCTCCTGAGACTCCTGGAAGATGAGAAATGAAGGAAGTGACACCCAAAATGCAAGAGATAGTACCAGTGCTTCAGGACACCATCCGGTGCAGGGTGTGATGCAGGCTTGGACTTGTGGGTGCTGTGTCAGCTTGTAGGGCAGGGCTGGACAAAGAAGCCAAGGAGGTATTCAGAGACTACAGGGGAGAAGAAAGAGGAATTTCTGGCGTTCAGTGAGCCATTTCATTCTCAGACAGGGGGCTGCTGTTTTTCTGACTTTGTACAAATGATGACAGGTGGATTTTGGCTGCGTTTGGAGGAAGTTCTGAAATGCTTGTCCATCCAAGACAAAATTGCTATCAGATCTTCATTTTAAAGGTTGTTTCTTCTCATTTGCTTATCTACAAAGAATAGGGAAACCAAGAAAGAAAGAAGGCAGGAATGGTACTGATGAATGCATCAGTGATTAAAAAAAAGTAGGTGTGCTCTGTACTGTCTTTCCTCCTGGGGTAAGGTATAGCAAACCTTGTATTCCTCTTACTAAAAGTAGGTAGATTCTGTTTAATAGTGCTAATCTGTGACCACACTTAGGGTGTGTGTGTCTGTATGTTGATTGAGTGGAGTTATTTTTGAAGAGAAGGGTTTAGTTTCTGAAGCGAGGGAGTCCTTTCCCATTCTTTTACTGACAGTGCTGGCGATGCCCAGCACTGAGTGGCAAAGTAGAAAAGCTTTTCTCTAGAGAGCAAGAGGCAGTTATCAGGAAGCAGGCTGTAGATAAGCAGATATCACTAAGTAGGGAAGTAGGACAGATACCCTGAGACAGCATCTGGCAGAGCAAGGGAAGAGACATGAACTCTCCTTTCCAGAGAAAGCCAGAAAAGGAGCTGTAGGGACCCAGCTCCTAGAAAAGAGCCCAAAGTTCTGGACCTCCATAATATTTAGGTGCTGAGCTCACACTGATTTTGGTCTTAACAAGTGCTGTATTTATTTTCACTTAGATTTGAAATTTCATCAAATTTCACTTAATAGACTCCCAGTCCAATTTAGGAACATAGTGGCTTCAAAGAAACTTGAAAATTTTAGCAGTTTGTTGCCTTTTCCATCTCAGAATGTTTTTTTTTCCTGTTCCTACAAATAAGAAATAAAATATTGAACATGGCAAAGCATATTTGATGTTCTACTTTGGCATATATATTTACCTATCTTTTAAACTGTATACTTACAGTCCATAAAATCATAATCATAGAATCATAGAATGGTTTGAATTGAAAGGGACCTTAAAAATTACCTAGTTTCAACTCCTCTGCCTTGGGGAGGCAGAAATAGTATCAGAATGTTGCGGAAAACTATGAGAGTATTAAGTTATTTAACAATACTCTGTTTAATAAACTAAAGTGGGTTTTTCCTCCCTCTAAATCAGTGAGCCACATTCTCTTATTTCTCATTCAGTCACACATTAAGACAGATTTGACCAAGTATTTTTAGTTGGAGATTTGGAGCAGCTAAAGTAAGAAATCCTCTTAATAAAAATAGGAGCTTTTTTTTTTTTTTTTAAACTATCTTTTATACCAGTGTAATTCCATTGACTTCACAAGATTTATTCCTAATACATTCTGATAGAAGACTACCAGGTTGTGGGCGCTTTTATTTTTCTTTTATGCTGTGAGGTTAACATTGTTGCTGGGCTTCAGCCCTTCTCATGAAAGAACTATTTTGTGTAGCATTTCTTTTTTGCTAGTTGATGACATACTGCAATGCATAGGTAAACATACATAGGTAAATAAGTACCAAATATGAATATAGAATACAATCATTACTTATTTTCCTCATGATTAACATAGTTTTCTGGTTTTCTGTGAAGCATCACAAGTCATCCTGGGCTTCCTGTAGGACTGCAAACTGGGATGTGTATGAAATGGGCAGGGCAGAGCCAAGTCAAAGGCACTCTGTAAAACTTCAGCAATTTTCATCAGTTTTGCTTTGAATGACAAGAAATATTAAGCTTCTGTCTTCCAGGGGAATAGTTCTCAGTGAACTATATTTACCAGCAGCTTTCAAATTCAACCTTATGCTTTTATTATTAAATGAAGCAAGTTTGTGGGGAGAGAGACTTTTTTGTTTGTTTTAATTTATTTTTTATTAGATCATCTCATACTGTTGGATAAAAATGAGACAAGCTTTTGAGTGCAGAAATTCATCTTCAGTTTTGAAACAGAAGCCAATTTCAAGCCACGTGTAGGCTGGAGACAACTGTTTTGAGTTTAACTTCGTTATAATGATCAGTTGTACAAATAGAAGAGAAAAGGGCGTCTGACACCTTGAAGCAGATGAGGATGTTCGAGAAGGCAGAAGTGATCAGGTTACAATAAATGTGTCTGAAATAGCTAACAGAGTCTGGGGATGCTGCTGTTATTAGAGAGTTGAGACAAGGGACTAGAAAACTGAATGGCAGAAATCTGGACAGGTGTGATTAACCACATCCAACTATACAATAAATATTTTGAAAGAGACTGGTTGAATCACAAATCAAAGCCTCATTTTTACAGGAACACAAGAAGCTATAGGGTTCTCTTTCAATATTGCACCTCCAACAGTGGGTGACAAAAAGTAGGTGCTTAAAAAGTAATTTAAAGTTTTTGGATGTTTAGGGGTTTCTTAAAGCTATAAAACATTTGTAAATCTCTAAGGGTAGGATGGTGAGCAGTCCAGACTACTTACCCTGGGCTCTCAGTGGTGAAAAATAGGTACACTGGAAAAGTCTGGTATGGAAATAAATGTTTAGGGCTATTTCTCTCCTTTGACTATAAAGACAGTCTCAAGATACTAAACTAAAATTCAGGTTTAGACAGTGAACTTCTGACTTCTGAAATGAATCACCCTGAAGCCTCCAGGACTTGAAAACACAATAGGGCTGCAGTAATGACCTTGAGCACAGACCCAGGACGGTCTGCATTGCCAGGGGCTGTTCCCAACAGGTGTTTGGATGTGGCCTCCCTGGTGGGAAGGGCAAGGGAAGAGCTGAGTGGATGAAAGCCCTGCTGTGCCGCTTGGCCTCTGTGCCAGAAGGCAGAGAGGGACCTGACTTCTTTAGCCAGCATCAACACACTCTGTCACTTAAAATTGAGGACTTACAAGTCCCTAAGCCTTAAAAATCTGCACCCTGGTGTAGTTTTCAGAAATGCCTCCATTGCATTGACTTTAAAACCAAGATGAGATCTTGCCAGAAATACTATCTTTATAAAGGTGATACTAATGTATTTATACATGCATTCATTCTCTGGGCATTAAATTCAAATAAAGATTATTCTTTTAAATGTTTTTATAGGTCTCTGCTGCTCTTTATTTTGTTATTCTTTGCTAAAGCAATGCCATTGCCATAGAAGTGTTTTATGGAGGTGGGTTTTTTTTTTTAGATAGTATTCTCCAGTTTAATAAGCATTAGAAAACCTTAGTAACTCTTCCTTTTTTAAAATGAGATTCTGTTCACTGAAAACTGCAGCAAATTACTGAATGCTCGATATTTGAGTTCCCCAGGAAACTGATGCAGCACTGAATTTGTGCTCACAAGCTGACCTTTCTTTTATTATATAAGAAAAAAAGTAATCTTTGTGAAAGTCAAGTTGAAGATAAGATCAGCATGGTGGGCTGGTAATTACATTAAGTAATATTCAGTCATTAGATAAAATGCACAGTTGATCCTATGGCTTAGTTGTGGGCGAGGAATATGATCTACTTTTACCAGTATAAAAGAAAGATGCAACTTTTTCATACGTCAGTTTCAGGAACGTGCATCCAAGCGTCAAGGACAGCTCACCCTCAAACAGCATCCTGCAGTTCCTCGGCTGTCAGATTTATTCTTGTTGAACAAGGGAGGTAATATATTTTTTTATTTTTTTGTTACTGTTAAAGAGGAACAATTGCATATTTTTTTTACATTCTTTTCTGTCAGAGTTTTTACCTTAAAAATTAAATGTTGCTTTGGGACTAAAACATCAATGCTTGGGGTTAAACTAGCTTTGTAAGTAAGAGAAAACAAGATTCCAGAATTATATTGCAGCTAAATGTTGATATTTTGTGATTTCTGATTGGGTACAGTAATTCTTCATTGGTAACTCTGTCTTTTTCTCCTGGACAATGATGTTGCTGTAAAATGTTACACAATGTGTGGCACTTAACACATTTTTTAGGGTCTTTAAACTGCCAGTCGTGACTAAATATGTTATGGAAAAGAAAACCAAAAAGGTATTAGTGAAAATTTCTCATTCTTCAAGAGCTTGCTAGCAGGTTACTGTGTGCATGACACTGGGCTACAAGTGAAGCAGTAGCAGTTGTAGTTCATTGTTGCTGTGACACAGCTGCATATCATGGCCAAGCATCCCAGAAAGAAATGAACACAGTGTGCAAAATGTTTAACTGCTGTTGGGTATGACAGCACCACTGTCACCCTATGGAAAAGTATAGAGGGATGTCCCAGGTTTATGCTGAAAACATCAGGTTATTTCATACAATCACTCCAAATGATGGCCATTGAACAGAACCTGATGACACATCTGTGCCAGAGTGTGGACCAGAGTTAGATGAGGGATTCTAATCCAATGGAGCTTCACATGAATGTAAAGGCATCCACAGAGTCCCGTGTGTACCTGAACAGAATCCTGACAGATGATCGCCTGTCCTTATGAGGGTAATCGAAAACATGTTAACTTCTTTACAGAAAAAGACAAGATATTGTAAATAATGAGGCAACTGCTGAGGAAGACTTATAATTACTTAAAACTACCATCTTTCTGAAGAGCTACTGAAATTCATGCATTATATAATGTTGCAATAGTTTAAGAAGATAATATTTAATAGAACAAAGTAAAAGCTTCCTTTGATTTGATGGTGAGATGAAATGAGTGGTGTGAACACTAACTGGGTTAGCAGCACAGGCACAGTCAGAAACCAGGTAAGACCATGAGGCAAAATGGCTGTCCCATTGGAAGAGTGGAGAAGATCACGTTTTACTGACAGGTTTCTCAGGTGGTTTTGGTTTAAGACCAACAGCCTGACTCAATAAAAGAAGTTCAGACGAGCAATTTCAATTCCCCTTTTGGTAAATGTAATTTAAACAACTTCCCTCAAACCCTTATAATGTTCTAAATCATAGCATTATGTGTTCTTAGAAACATTAGGATGGAGAATGCCACTGTGCCTTCAGCAAAGAGTATGAAATCACAGTCAAGGGTTGTGGTTTTATTCCTGTGGATGGCATCTTATTGGAGCCACTGGAGCATCCAGGCTTTTAAAAGTCTCAGAATTATGTGGAAATAGGTCATTTGGAAAAGACTTGTTTGTTTTCTCCTGCTAATACAGGAACCACTCCATCCAGCCCCTCAGGCTCTGGAGAATGTTCCCTTGGATGAAGTAGGGCTTGATGTTAAACTGTGTCCCAGCACAGGCAAGTCTGCCTGTAGTCACGCCTCCTCTATGCATCTGGAAAGAGCACAGACAGTAAATAACCTTAAATAAAGAAGCCTTGTTTGCTAGAGGGAGGGACCCAGACAATTTATTCAGCATGACTCCATAGATGTGGCTGAACTCAGTTCAGTTCCCAAAATGTTTGGCAGGACTGGAGGAGGCTGTGAATCTAAACAGTGGGAAGGACCACCTTTCCCCTGCAGACACGGGTTACTTGTATCAAGGGAACAGGGTGCAGAGAGCTGGCAGCTGCTTCTCAGAAACCTGAGAGACATGTTCAATGCTTCCATGGGGATACCATGTCAATGGCATCCCCTGTTTTCTTTGTCACCTCTTGACTAATATCAGAAGACTATTTCTTATACTCGCATGGGTTTTCAGTAAAAGCCCAAGCAGAAATGAGTAACCACAGGTTTGCATTCAGCCTGTGTGCATACATATATACATACAATGAACTGGCTTTTTGATATCTCTTCAGTGTGCTTCTTTCCAGTGCTTCCACAACTGCTGTCAATAGTTTTATTTCCTGTTCATTATTAACTACTTTTAACTCCTTTATCCTCTGTTTTCTGCCAGCATGAACTGACTCTCTGAGCAGGTAGGATGGAGAAGGCAAAGTTACTTGTACCCAGCACCCAACCCTTCCCATCCTTTAATTGCAACCTCATTGTCCTTTTAGCTATTCAGTTTAGCTGGGCTTCAGATCAGTCTCTAACCTCTAGGTTTTGCTGTCTTAATTAGTAAGAGGTTTGTTTCCATTTTTGTGCCTTCATTCATTGCACTGAAGAGCATTACACATCAGTCATGCATAAACTTTGTTTCTTTCCACTTTGCTAGTCCCAGTCAGTCAAGGGCCACATTCTCTTATCATCCTGCCTTTGGTCTCAGCCTCACCTGCCTGAACACAATCTTTTTTTGATTGCTGCAAGGATGGAGCTCTCCTTGATTTTGTTTCCTGGTTTCAAAGATATCTTGTAGGACCTGTGCTCCGCTGCCATCTGAACTGCTGCTTTTGATAACTGCATGGTATATCTGTTTAATCAATGAACCAAGACCTGTTGACCTGTGCATAGCAGCCTCACATCCCCATATATCTCTGGGAATTTGTGCAGAGATGGAGCATCCCTCTGCTAATACTCTCTTTTCACACATCTCAGTGCTCCAGGTTCCCTCCCAGATAACGATACAAAGCAACTGGTTTCACTCCTTAGACCACCTTGGTTTTGCCTCTCCCTCCAAATGTGAGCAGGCATTATCTGAACATCTGCATCATTGTGGCAGTCATTGCAAGGATGCTGATGGGTAGGTGCGAAGTCTGCAAAGAAATATTTTTCCATTATGTGAAAACTATCTTTGTTTAACGATACCTGATTTTCTATCGTCTTTCCTGGTGAGGGTTGGCAGTGCCTTCTCTGATCAGTATAGCATGCTTAAATAACCTCTACACCAAATCTCATTATTGTCTTTCTCACTGCCACCTCATGTTTAGAAACGTTTGGAGTCACAATCTGATCTGTCCCTGGAGAATATTTATCATGGAGTAGCACCATTGACTGGTGTATTTGGAAGAAGAGAAGCTCTTAAATAGTTAAGGATTGAATGCTGGTTTGGTTTTGTTAGGTTTTTTTAGTTGGTTGTTTTTTTGTTGTTGGGTATTTTTTGTTTTGGTTTGGTTTTGGTTGGTTTTTTTTTTTCTTTTTTTGTTGTTGTTGTTGGGGTTTTTTTGCTTGGTAAGCACAGTAGCTTTCAGTATCTAAAATGTATATATCCTGCACAGCAGACATTAGCACATGCTCTTATGTGACAGTTTCAGTCTTTTCAAGTCAAGGGATCAGGTGATCTATGCAGGGACGGAAGAAACTATTCAAAAGATCCAGTTTCCAGAGTCTGGAGCTGCCAGTGCAGACACAGCCCAAACAAGCTGTCAGTTAGCTCCAGGCATGGCCTAGAGCGGTGACTGCAGAGGTGGAGAGATCTGCATGATCAGATAACGTTTCTGAAGTAAAGAGTTTGGTGATTAGGAGCTGTCACCTTGGGATGGTGACTGGGGTGCTTGGCTGAAGCCAGTCAGTACAGACTGGGGCCAGTGAACCAGGTGCTGCTGCACAGCCACAGCCAAGCACCCTCTCCTTCTTCAGGGTGGAGATGAGCAGTGTTCAGCCCAGAATCCCTCACAGGAGAATCTGCAAGGGCAGGGAAAATCCTCCCGTTGAAATGCACTCTACATCTCAGCAATAAGAAGACCTTGAAGCTCAATCCTTCAAGACAGGCTGTCTTGTCCAGCCTGGTTGGGTGAAGGAGTGCTGTTCTCTCTGTCACCTGCACAGACTGCCCCGGATGGAGAATTAGTCTTTCAGCATCCTTTACACGTTTTTCTCCATGGAACCAGTTACTTCACCATGGGATATAAGTCATCCCTGTTTCTAAAGCAAGCAGTCAGGCCTATGCTTTAGAAAAAAAAAAAAAAATCCAACAAACTTTTAAGAGGGAAATTCTGTTTTCTGAGCGAAAGGTTGGGTCAAAATGATCTGTGATTGAAATTGTTAGTATAATATGGAGGCTTAGTGCTTCAGAAGGAAGTTTATAAACTTCATACCTAAAACTCTACATCTTAATACTGACAAGAGCAGAAGTGAGGTTCAGCCTTTTGTTTCAGGTATTCATAGCTCAGATTAATCCAAGATTTTTAAAGGCTGCATTAGATGACAAGATGTTTAGAACATGAAGATCTGAAAATGTGCATGGCATCGTTAGTCTAACTCGGATCCTGCCTGACTTTTCTCCCTCCCTGGGAGGGAGGTCTTCCCAGGCCGTGGCACAGCCACCTAGCACTTCTCTGGCATAAAGGAAAACCAATTTCTTATGACCAGTTTATGACCTTTTTTTTTCCCTCTGACCAAGTGGATACAAAATGATTCAGAAAAATTTTAAAGGTCCAATAGCAGTTACCAAAAAGCATCCTGCCTATCTGTGTGTAGCCCTTATTTAGTACTTCTGATGTTTGGACATGGAGAGAACTGAGGTCTTTTTCCTCACTTCCTCTCTGTGAAATCTTATTGTGAATAAACATTTAAAAATAAAAAAAATCAAAAATAGAGTCAAGAATTTTATATGATATTCATGCAGTTGCAACTTATATATTTTGCATCTTTAATGTTATGGTTATTCATATTGGAGATACACATCCCCCTGTGGCACAGGTTTGATCTGGATCAAATATAGCCACACAACTGCATTTCTGTTAAATTACCAGGGAACTTTTCATGGCCACTTCGTCTCATGTGCCGACTGTAAGACAGATGTGCAATGCTATGTGCAGCCTTCTTACACAAAGTTAATCTGTTGAAAAGATTTTTTAAAGCCAACCAGTAGATTTTTATACCAAAACAGCTTTCTATTACTCAGAACCCAAAAGCCAAGTATCTGCACCAGTAAAATGAAGCCTAAAAGAAGTCTGGGTCCAGAGACTGCAGTGATGCTAAACTCCCTGGTGGTACTCTGACCCTGTCTGAGGCAGATGGACCTGGGGCTGTTTCAAGCCCTCCTGAGCTCTCTCAGCACCGTGTCTCCTCTGGTGCTCTGGAGCACAGAATGTAGTGCCTCTCTAATTGCATAGATCAGAAGAGCTTTCTCCCACCGAGGGACAGGACGTGAAAATCTGTTTATGGGGATTTTGGCACTAAAGAAGTCACAGAATCGAATCATAGGATCATTTATGTTGGAAAAGACTTTTAGGATCATCAAGTCCAACTGTTAAACTGCCAAATCCACCACTAGTCCATGTCCCTAAGTGCCACATCTACACATCTTTTAGATACCTCCAGGGATGGTGACTCCACCACGTCTCTGCGCAGCCTGTTCCAATGCTTGACAACACTTGCAGTGAAGAAATTTTTCCTAAAATCCAGTCTAAAGCTCCCCTGGCACAACCTGAGGCCATTTCAGTGTGTGGACGACTATCTGACTCTTGGTTCAGGAAATTACGTCCTGATGTGAAATTATTTTCCCTGAAATTAGTTGTTCTGTGTCCCAAATCGTGCAGTCTTTTATCTTCTCCATAATCATTTGCTGGCTTTATCCAGTGTACCGTAAATATTAGACAGTTACAACATTTAAAGTTTCTGTGCTGTTGCCTATGTTAATACTCAGAACAACAAAAAAAAAAGTTAAGGCCAAAAATAAAAGCACATTTTTGTTATTGTGATGAAATCAAATTTTCTGAGCCCATAAAATGCACATGAATACACTGCATTTTCAGTTTTCAGTTTCCAATCTCGATTTTAAATGATTTCTGTTAGTTGCACTGAATGCTGTATCATTGTGTAGCCTAGATACCAGTGCTGTACTCAGTGCAAAACAGTCCTTTACAAATGTGTGTATTTGTATTTCCAGACAGATCATGGATTGCTACGGGAAGTATGCAGCTGTCACTTTGACCGTTTTGTCTGTATTTCTGCATCTTCATGCTTTTCCCGATGGAGAGTTTCTCATGCAAGGTAAGCTGCTTTCGGTGTTCAGAAATACAACAATTATTCATAAAGAGTATTAATTAAACTTTCACGTGTTTTATAAATGTGGTGACACTGAGGTATGGAGGTACAATAGATCAAGATAATTTGCTATGTGTAGACTTCCTATGTCTTCTCTAAACTTGACTTCTCCAGGTGCAGAGTCTCCCAGCTGACCATGTCCTCATGTTGACATGGGTGATCTTAATACTTGAAGTGTTATCAAATAGGAACATTGGTTTCTTGTACTTCTGAGATCTAAATGACTGTGTAACATCAGGAACAGCAGAACCATACCTTCTCCTCATAATATGCAGAATATTTTTCCTCTGTAGATCCCAGAATATGGGATATTGGTGGTGTAGCATTCTACAAAAGAGGCATATTAGGAAGATTTTAGGGGTATTTTGGAGATTGTGTGGTTTTGTTCAGCCTTGAACTGAATATAGAAAAATGCGAGCTACAAAAATCTTGGGATCACTGGGCATTTTTAAAACTCTTGATGACAGAGTCTTGCATGAAAATAGGCAATGTCTAAGAAGCAGCACAAATCCTGCTGGTGCTAATTTTACTATCTATAGCTAGTAGGAAGTTTTCCAGGGACAGCTAGTGCAGTAGACATACAAAAACCCTCAACAACTGTCAACAAAATTGAAAAGAAAAACAGAAAGGATACAATAATGCTTGTGCCTTACCTAGAAAGCCACAGTCTGTTTTGACAGCTGGTGTGTGTTGCAGAGTTGAAGGACCCTAAAGAGGGGAGCTTTGATGTCTGTGCTTTTCTGTTCTGCAGATGTCAAGCAGCAGAATGCGGCTGGTGCTTCCTCTTAGTGCCCACACTTTCCCTTTCTTTTTGAAAATGAAAACACCGCTGAGATTGAGCAAAAGTCTCTTCCTTATATTTTTATGGCAGGTTGTCCAGAGTGCAAGCTAGGGGAGAACAGATTCTTTTCCAAGCCAGGAGCACCCATTTACCAGTGCACTGGGTGCTGTTTCTCCCGGGCCTATCCCACTCCAATGAGGTCCAAGAAGACCATGCTTGTTCCAAAGAACATTACATCAGAAGCAACGTGCTGCGTAGCAAAGGCCTTTACCAAGGTGAGGGTGTGAATGAGACCCATTTAAACTTCTTTTAGGATGCTGTGTTTAGATGAAGCAGTGAAAAGAATATGTTTTTGGTGGAGGACATTGGAGAACTATTTGAGGGAAGCATCCTTGCCATTTACATCCTTTATGCTTGGGCTCTTTGTTTTTTCTAAAGAGGAAATTGAAGTGTCAATCAGTACTGAGTCTGATATTCAGTTGGGATGTGGAAATTGGTGTAGTGCCACAGACATTAGTGAAACTGCTTTTGACTCATGTCACCTGCAGTTCTGGTGGTGAACTTCTTGTCCCTCCATCTTCAACTCTGTTGGATGTGCACCCTCCCCTTAAAAGCTGTGTGGTATATGTTTGATTTTAGTAAGTCATTTGCCTTTCCTCTTTGCTGCATAAGAAGTAGTTCTCTGGGAAGGTGGCTGGTCAATACTAACAGACAGGGGAATGAGGGACCAAAACCATCTGTGCTCATTAGGTTGAGATTGTTTTTTACTTTTAATACTATAACCAAGAGGGAACTTTAAATGTGTGCAACTACTCGAAGGTTCTTTTAAAGAGAGATTCTGCTAAAGCTAATTATTCTGGGAGTGATTCAGGTGAAGAACCCAGGTGAAGAAACCTTAAATTTGATATAATAAATGGTGAGCTAGTTCAAACAAGCTAAGGTGTTTGTCCTGTGGTGATCTGAATCAGGCTCATTAAATGTGCCCACTAGAGGCTCAGTTCAGTTACCCACTCACAAATTTGGTGCCATTTGAGATATCCTGGGGTACTGAAGATACCTGTGTATGGCTGGCAGACACAGGACCCATAAAAGACCTTCTAGTGTGGAAGGTGGAGGCTTGGTGAGATCCTCTCTGACATCTCAAACAGCAATTGACAGCTCTTTGTGTGCAGCTGAACAGAGGGCTAAGGCTACACTGGCTGTGATGAGTCCAGGTCTGGAGCCCCCAGCACAAGAAGTATGTAGACATGTTGGAGCATGTCTAGAGGAGGACCACCAAAATGATCAGGGGAATGGAGCATCTCTTGTCTGAAGACAGGCTGAGGGAGTTGGGTCTGTTCAGCCTGGAGAAGAGAAGGCTCTGGGTGGGGGGGGGCTTATAGTGACCTTCCAGTACCAGAAGGGGGCCTACATGGCAGGGGAAGGTCTATTCAAAAGGGTTTGTAATGACAGGACAAGGAGCAATGGTTTTAGGCTAAGAAAGGATAGACTGGATATTAGAAAAAAGTTCTGTAATATGAGTGTGATAGATCCCTGGAATGGGCTGTCCAGGGAGGTGGTGGAGGCCCCATCCCTGGAGTCATTCAAGGTCAGGCTTGATGGGGCTCTGAGCAACCTGCCCTAGGTAGAGATGTCCCTACTTGTGTTAGGGAGGTTGGACCAGATGACCTCTAGAGGTCACTTCCAGCATAAAACATTCTATGAATCTATGATTCTATGAGAGCCCAGATACCTGACTTACAGATACCTACAGCTGAACCCATCCTAGCTCTTCATCTGAGTAGAGCATAGATCTTTTTCTAGACCACCAACATTATACTTGCCCTGAGACAGCAACTAGAAGTTGGTAAAGATTGTGAAGGTGAAACATGAAGATGACTCACCATGTTTGTGTTCTCCATTTTTATAATGCCCAGGTGAAATATTTTAAGGACACTTCCTGTTTTTTCATAGATTGGTTACTGACAGTTTTTGAGAATTAGGCACTTTAGGAAGTGCCAAATGAAGGACACCAAACTATGACATCACTATTGAAAAAATTCTCTTTATGGCTCCAAAAACCATTGATGATGCAGCTTCACAGGTTGGCATTCAAAGGTCATTCTAGTACATGTAACCCAGAAAGTTGGTGTACCTCGTGGTTAACAAAATGGCTTCAGATACCTTTTACTTGAGAATGTTGTTTTTACTTTGTAGCTAATGCTAATTATTTGTTATATGTGTGTGTTTTCTTTTTTTAAGATTACCATTAAGGACAATGTGAAGATAGAGAACCATACAGATTGTCACTGCAGTACCTGCTACTATCATAAATCCTAAAGCCTGTCCCTTTGTTAATGATCAAGGACAACGGTGAATGGAATATTTGTTTTTCAGCTTTTATAGCACCACTGCATAAAATCTTCTATTTTCTGGTCATACATTGGGTAGACCTTTGAATAAGATGGATGACTGTTTTATTTTCTCTTTGCTTCTTCATGCATTTAAGTAAGTTTAATTATTTCCATTAGGGATAAAATACAGCACTTACATGACAACTGAATGCTTGATCTATTTTTAAAATAAACTGTCAGTTAAATCATCAATGTTTCTCAAGGAAAAATGATGATTTAATAGCTTAAAACAAAAAAAAATATTCTGCTGCAGTTAATTTCTAGATTTTTTTTTTTTTTTAATGGGAAAGGGAGGGAAGGGAGGGATAGGAAAGTGGACAGAAAAATAATCAATAATTTCCTTGTATTCATGTAGTGATTAGACTTTTTGAAGACTCAACATTTTGTTTCTTCTGCTTCTCTTCCATTTTTTATTTACCTTGTGGGTAGAAAGTGTATCCATCTATGCATGGTGCTCTGTCTTTCTGTGCCATTTTTTTTGTTTGAACTTTTTCTCCTCCCATACATATATATAGGTAAATGGATGCAGAATCAGACATGAAGAACTGTACAGTTTCATGTAGCAATGGGGGAATAGAGGAGTGGTACCACAGTATTAGCTGTTCAAGGTATGCCTGACCAGCATGGTATAGGGCTTTAGTAATTCCCAAGTATAATGCGCTGGACCCAGATATACAAATGGGAAAGGCAGGGAATATGTTAGGTGAGAAGAGGACCACAGAATATGTACTCAGAATACATGACAAGAGATAATACTTGTTCAGTTGTAGTGGGTTGGATTGAGGTGCCTGGAGGAGCTGTTTGCAGGTCTGGGGCCCATACATGGGAACTGAAGTGAATGAATTCCCCTGGTCCTCACACTGACTTCTTGGGTGAGAACATCAGCCTTGCTATGGTTGCTGGCTGCAAGGGTTTAAACGTGCTGACTCAAAAAGCCTCAGTTATATTTGAGGGGATTTCCCAGCAGCAGATGTTGTGATGGTAGCAGTACAAGCTTCTAATAGGGGAAGGTTGCCTGAAGTGAGTCTGTGAGGTTGGCTGTTCTGTCCCAGGGCATGGCCATGGCTGATATCTGTGCCAGTGCCAGATGACTGAAGTAGTTCAGACAGGCCTCCAGGGCTAAACTGTAATGGAGCACTTGAGCAACCCAAGACCAGCAGGATCTATTGATGGATTAAATCCACTATTCATCCACCCTTCTGTCAACTGGAGTGCAAATTCAGTGCTATTTTCTAAGAATATAATCATGCGGCTTTGTGGGAAGAGAAGACTTTTCATAGATAGGAGAGATGAGTTTCTTAGAGAAGCATTATTTTGCATAAATCTGGTAAACCTTATTAGCCTGATCTCCATACATTAAGCCCCTGACTCAGTCTTCCCACCCTGGGAACTACTGATCTGGTCCAGTCTTATGCCCTAATGCAGAATCAGCTGCACTGTGACATTACTGGGAGATATTTTCCCTGACTTGCTCTTGGGAAAAAACCTCCAGTGGTTATTCTAGAGTCTGCCAAGGAGACTGATCTTGTTGCTTCACTGTTCTTACTATGCTTGAAATTTACAAGTATTTCCTTAATGTTTTATCTATGTCTCATTTATTTTGACATTACTTTAGGTGAAAGGGGAGGTATTCCAATAGGGTGGTCTTCAGGATGGATTTAATAACATCAGCAGCACAGGTTTTCACGATGAGAAGTCTATTTTCTCATTCCGGGTCATCACTTAAGGCATTACAGGAATACATGTCAAGCAGCCACTATAGCTGACTCTCAATTCCAAGTTGTTGTACAACTCTGTTAGAAGTGATTGAGGTGGGTACTTCTGCAGGAGAGCCAGGTCATGCCTGGTACTTCTGGCAATGAGAGTGTGATACAAAGCTACAAGATGATTACCTTTGGGAATGGTAGTACCTTTTCTCATAAATTGACTAGAAAGAGAGAACTGTAAAATGCATTCTCTGAAGTTCACTTGCATGGGAGATGTGCCTTTTAGTCTTGCCAAACTTCTTGGGTGACCTCTGAGCTCCATCGGCAGGATCAAGTACTTGCTTGTCTGCCTGTGCTGCCCATTGGTAAATTTCTGTTTGCATCTTTTGAATCAACTTCCATATTTTGCATTGTAAAACCATAGAAATATTGAGAAACAGTAACCGATCAGAATGCAACCCATGCTATAAAGAAAACATGAGATGCTGCAGCCCTGTGTCATTCTAGGATGCCCCGTCTGGTCTATTTCTCAGCGGCTTTTCCCTCTTTCTTGTACAAAGCCATTTACTCATGAACTTCTCAACTCGTGGATCTCTCTCCCCCCTAAAGCGACCTCGGGCACCAAGAGCTCGCAAAGTTTGTATTGTAAGGGTATGTGGAATGCGGGAGCGTCCCCCTCATTAAGTTATCTGGCTCCAACTCTTCAGTTTAGAAGAAACAACACCTAACAAGGAAAGTGATAAAATAAACACGCGGATACACAAACCTAACAGCAGGCGATAAGGGAGACAATAAGAAAGACCAGACCTCTTCAGTCCCTGGCTGATGGTCCATTAGCGATGGCCCCGGGGCAGGGCGGTGGAGGGGGCAGCCTGCGTTCTCTAACCCGTGGCAGGAGGAGCGAGGCTGCCTTCGGTGCGGCCGAGAGGGGTGGGGGGTGAGGGGCGCACGGTGTGCTGGGCAAAGCTCCCAACGGGATGTCAGAAGCGGTTCGTAGGACTGTACAAAACTTGTTATAGGATGTTGAGAGGAAGGGCCAAAGGAGAAGAAAGGTGGAGGGGGGAGGAGCAAGCGTGGGAAAACAGAGGAGAGGGGTATTAAAGGGGCCGGTCGTGTGTGCAAGCTGACAGTCAACAGGCTTGTCTGACAGCCTCTGCTTGATCACTGCAGTCTGCCCTATATTCTTATGAAACCATGTACTTAACTTCCCCCCCCCCCCGTGTAAACTCACTTTGTTTCCCACTTGTGAGTGCTGCAAGGCTTTAGTGCTAGCAGCTGGAGAAGTGACCCACAGGTCTTGGTGCCAGCAACTACAGAGACCAATATGCAAGAGTGGAGTTGGTGGTTCCAGCTAGAGGGACCATGGACTATATAAGGCTTGTAGGTTAGGTTTCAACAACTGGAGGACCAGGATGTATGTTTATGTGGGAGAGGTCTAAATAGCAACGCTTGTAAATAGCAAAGTGTGTTTATTTTTCCTCACATTGAATTAATCCTGTGCGCACATGTATATGTAATTATACAGGAAATTTTAAGACGGACTAGTTGGTGAACAGGAGGAAGCCTGCATCTGGAAGGACTTGAGGTCTGAGCCCATGCTGAGTAAGGGGGCTGAGGGTCTGGGCACAGGTGGAGTGAGAAGCTCAAGAAAACCATGATTATGGGTACACTTGTGAGACAAGTGTGTAGCACATGCATATGCTCCCTAGCAAACTTCAAGCTGGACTGGCTGGACAGTATGAGGAGACCTGCATAATGGGTAGGGAGGCCTGGACATGGGTACTAGAGGGCTTTACAGACCGGGCTGATATTTGAGGGTCTGTGAATGTGACTGTGCTTGTGAGTACAGAAAGTGAGGGCATTTATGTTTCATAAAGGACTTCAGTCCTGATCAGCCAGAGAGGAGGAACAGGACTGGGCCTAGTTACATTTAAGTGAGGGTTGTTGGTTTTTATGTTGAGTGTAGCTAAAGGCTACTAAAGGTCTGTTGGGTGTTCTGAATGTCTGACTGCCTTGGTCCCTTTGTCTGTCTGGAACAGATGCTCAGCTTTGCTACTGGTCAAACCTGCACACAGGGCTAAGGAGCTGTGTCCATCAGACTAGGATGGAGAGACCTCCTGAGTCCTTGTGTGCCCTTGTCTGGGCTGCAGTGCTCAGGAAGGAGGAATCACTGGATCCTGGTGTCCACAGGATTCAGCAGCCAACCTTCGCATCCTTAACAGTTATTATCTAAATTATTTTTTTTCATTCACATTGTAGCTGTTAAAATCAGGTCAGTTTTTAATTGTTTATGTTTGAAAGTGACCATAAAAACCCAGGCCATAGTCAGAAGAGTGGCGGTGATAGGTCAGTGAGTCCATACACAATCAGGAGAGGAAAAACAGTGCTATACATTGTTAGGAAGTAATACAGTTGGCCATAATAGAGAATATATGGAACATGAATGGGTATATATGCTGGAAGACAAGTTAGCTTTATATCTGTAGGGATTAAATACCAAATTTCCAGTAGAAAAAAAAAAAAAAAAAGTACAATATAGTTTCCTTACATTAGAAAATGACCAAGATAGAGGCTAAATTGGTCATATGTATTTGAGGGTGCATGGAGAGACAAAGTCACAAAATCAGAAGAGAGACTAATCTTTTATTTATACAGATAGCCAATGTGCATCTTCTGTATTTTAGGAACAGGGTATTTGTGCATGGAGATAAAATTAAGTCCTTGTCAGTGTGGTTTATAAGTAGTAATAAATCAGTCAGGCTGATACTGCAGATTAAAAATGCTGAAGATCAAGCAGGCTGAGGATAAAAATGATATGTTTTTACTGTCACAGTGACCTATATAAATCTACATCACCATAGCCCTAATAACAAATTCATTCTATGAGCAGAGAGACCAGTGAAGCTTGATTTCCTGATGATCTGTGCCCTGTCTCACCAAAGATCCATTCTGCTATGTTTTCAGCAAACCCCTCTCCCTGCTTCCTGGGCAGCCCCATCAGGTGTCTTTCCAAACTGCTGCAGGGCTGTCAGACAGAGGACCAGAGCCATGCTGCTGCTTGTCCATCTGGCACGTTTTCTTAGGGTTGCTACTGGCTTCTTTTCACTTTTTTTTTTTTTTTTTTTAAATATATATTTTGCCATTAGCAGGTGTTGATTTTCTCCCAAATAGTAAGATCTTACAGAGGTTGAGGTCATTACCCACCACCTGAAAATACTCAGAACCAACTAAAGGCTTAAACAGTTGCTGTCAGACAGCTGTGTGGACAGACAGACAGTGTGAATGCCTCAGTGCTTTGAGGTGCCAGGCTAAAAACCCTTCGGATGATTCATAGGTATTGTGATTTCCAGTCCACAGCTGCTGAGCAAAGGAAGGATTCTCAGCAGAAAGATAAAGCTCTCAAGCTGTAGGGATTTTAATGAACTGAAATTTCAGACCTGACTCCTAGAAAACCTGAGAAGCTCCAAGTGAGCTGTATCCTTTTCTCTCCCTGTCACCCTGCATAAACAATGATATTAATAGTGGTGAGGGGAAAGAGAAGGTTATCTCAGGGCTTGTGTTGGGTAAGTACAGGCGATATGTCTCCCCTTTACAGCTGAGTGAAAGTTCCTCACTAACTTAAAGTCACCTAAATATATCCATATGTAGCAGGAGCCTCTTGCAGTGGAGCGAAGGGTGTTTGTCCGTGTCAAAGAAGATTGCCATGAAAAAAGGGAGATTTGAAGATTATGTCAGGAAACATTTGGTAATGGAATAAAACTAACAGTTAATCGCTATGTTAACATCTGGAGGATTTCCCCCTTTAAGGGGTTTCCCTGTTGCTCCACAGTTTCCCATGTCTCTGGCATATGTTAACCCGGCACTTGGCCAGCGATCAGGTTGGGATAAGACGCCATCTCTTTATATGCGCATGTGTAAGCAGTAAATCTAACAATTACTGTCCTGCCAAACCATTCTGGGTGTTGAGGTATGAAAGCAACCAGTATTCTTTCAGTTGAAGGAAACAAAGAAGCCAGCACATTTGCTTTGGGAGCAGATTTCAGCTCTCCCTGTCCTCAAGCCCTGATGTAAAGAACAGTGCACAGGCTGAGAGAGCAACATTGTAAGTGCAGGAGTCTTGTAACTCTATCTTCTTCTTTCTAGGCCTCATAACCTATATCAGAGAAATAATTACAGGTTACCATATATCAAAGACCCAGAAACCAGCATGAGCCTCTTCAGAAAACCAACAAGCAAACACCCTCTAAAGCTATGTGTAGCTGGGTTTTTCCCAAATACCACCAACCTGTTGTGAGGAGAACACCCTATGTGCCACTGGGGATCTTCTCTGAACAAAGGACACAATCTCCAGGGATGTGAATATATATAGATATACTTTTTATGTGCTGCTTGAATGCTACGCACACATTTACTGCAATAGGAAGATGAAGCCCTATGAACTGTACACTTGTCTTTGTTGGAAAGTGCCCTATGTATTAACTGGAGAAGATCAGTTTTTAACTTCGGTATTCCCAGATCCTCCCCTTTAATCCTCAGGCATTTATCCCCCAAACCATGGCAAAATTCTCACCAGAAGCAAATGTATCCTGTAGCCATCACATCACAGATGAAACTAAACCACTGTAGAGAACAGAGTCCTGAGAACATCACCAGAAACACTGTGACAAGTACCACAAGCAGTACAGCCTGAGAAACACAGCTCATCGAACATCCTTGTGCGAGTGGAACCAGACCACCACCACCATTCCCACTCTAAGCAAGTGGCAGAAACAGTGGTTTCCCAAGGCAGACTTACAAAAATTTCAGAGAGAACTAAAATTCATAGGTAGGCTTTGTAACAAAAATTACAGACTTGGCAGGAATACTGGTTTCCCAGAATACCACAGCTTTTCCCATTGAGTCTTTCACTGCTTGCATCCTGTCTTTACACTACAGAGGCTGTGGCTTTGTCACCTCTCCTCTTCTGAAACTTTCTTTGTATCACATAGATGCAAACTGTCTTTTTCTTCAAAGACTTTTAATTGGTGAAACTCAGCAAATACTGCCTGCCCGCAGCTAGCCTGAAGCTTGCTTGTGCTCTTCCTTGAGCTCACCCTTCTTTCCCAGTTATATCAGCTGGTGTTGAAAAGCAGTTGTCTCTCTGCAAACTTGACCCTACTCACTACACTCCCACAAATACAGTTACTGCTGTGGGGTGCTCTTCTTATCTATAAAAAAATATGTCAGTCTGTCTTTAATCTTAATGAGGCTGTGGAAGCATAGGATGGGTCAGGTGGGAAGGGACCCCAGAAGGTCTCCAGCCAGACCTCCAGCTCACAGACAGCTCAGCTGTGAGATAGGGTGGTTTTCAATGATGCTGCCTGGCAATAGGATGTGTTTCAGCTTTAAAGAAGGAAGACAAAGGCAGAAATGCTTTAAAGAGCTTTTTATGTGTGTAGGTGTTGCACAGCCAGGCCATCCCTCCTGTGTAGCCTCAAGGTCAAGTTAATGCATCTCACATTTTCTCTCCCTATTGGGTCCATATCCGTAAGGAAACACAAAAGTCCCATCCAGTTGTTTCCTGGCAACTTGTATTAATGTTGATGTAGACTGAGATGCCTAGATATGACTGCTGGACTCTCCTATTTGAAATATGGCTTTCAGATTTCCTGTCCCCTGTCCCATGTGCATATTCAGTTGTGTTTCAGAGAAAAGCTTCTTTCTCCTCAGAAACTGTTGGTGGCTTTTGCTTTTGTTTTTGTTTGTGTTTGGTTTGCGTTTTTTCTTCTTTTTTTTTTTTTTTTCCCCCAGATTTATTTCCTTAAGAACTTCAAAATCAGGAATATATTACAGAAGCATTACCAAGAATCCAAAGGCTTTGGACGCTTTGTGTTTTAATTTTCTATGAGGAATTTTCTTTCGCTGCAGGTCCCAGTGTTAGTATTTATGGCCCTTGAATGCCATCCAGTGGTAGAAAGGCAGGGCATCTCCCAGCCTGCTGATCAACTGCCTCCGGCCACGGCAAGTTTACGTGTAAAATTATTTTTACATTAACATGCATGCTATTTACATAACAGTCTTGTGACATGTTTTTAATAAAATCAGAAACTATGAAAGTGTATTTTATATGGCAGGTCACAGTAGCTGAAAAGCCATCTGGTGTTTCACAGTTCTTTAAAATGAGAGGCAGAAATATACCTTATTTATAATTTGAATTTGTCTAGCTTTGAAGCTGAAGCTTTAAACAACTTCAGCTTTAAACAACTTCAAGTGTTGACTTTTGCAACTTGATCACAATTTTTTTTAGGCAGACTTTTCTCTTGGGGATTTCCTAGATCAGGAGAACTAAAATGTGAGCTTGTATGGAGGGACACTGCTTCATTAACCATTTCCGTGCAGGGCTTTGGAATAACTGGGTAGTTCAGAAACTTGACATGCAGAGATTGCAAAATAAGCCTTGCTGAGAGTACATTGCTATTTAAGCAAAAGTACTTTCTGATTTTCCTATGGTGTGGATTCAGTAAGGATTTGATTCTGTGCAATTACAGAGACATAGACTGAAGGTAACAACAAACTCTGTCAGTTCAGCCTGTCTAATAAACAGCAGGTTTGTTTGTAAGCTAAAAATATATACTGTTTTTTAAAAAGTTTAGTTTTGACAAAAAAAAAACCCCTCAACAAAACTGCAAATGTGCAGATTAAGATTTGTTCTTCAAATAGCTATCATTGCTCAGTTCTTAAACCACAATTTAAAAAGTTAGGTTTTCACTTTTTGCTCTCCTCACCTAGTTTCCACTTTTCCCCATCCCTGCTGCTTAATGATGGCAATAGAGAATGAGCAAAGAGGGAAATGGCCAGAAAACAGAAAGACAAAAATAAAAACCCACTCCAAAGCAACAATAAAAAGGACAATTCCTGATTTTCTTATTCTTTTTACAAAGAAGAGTGTCTTCTTTTTTATATCTCTGCAAAAATCTGATTTTCAGTCTTTTAAAACTCATGTCCTTTGGAGCAAATTTTCCTTTTTAAAATATTTTCTTCCCAGTCACCTCTGGTTTTGAGTGTCAAACTATGATTTCTTACTCTGCAGAAAGATTCTCCACTTTCACCCTGAGCTGGGAACACTTATGCTGGCTGATGCTGGACCACCAGTTTGACAGTGAGGGTCAGCCCTTGTCCTGAAGCCTCAGGCTCCTTCCTGGACCCTTCCTAACCAATTGCCTTGCAAGGATTTGGAGTGCAGAGATGAATGGATATTTGTGCTTTTCCCACCTATCAGTTCCCCTCTCCCTGGCTACTATCAGATAGTGCCAGGGAACATCCCCAGCTATTTGGTCATTCATACTGGTGACCTTGTTAACACAGTCCATGCCACTGTGTTGGTTTATGCCATCTAGCACAAATCCAGACCTGGTTCAAGAGAGAGCATTGAGGACTGTTCCAGTATGGCTCCAGTTTTGGAGAACAAATTTGGAGAAGGACAGAGAGCTCCTGAGCTGGCCTCAGGAGCACGGAGCAAGGACTTGTACCGTTTGTTGGCTGAGCATCTGTACCTTTTGTGTACAAGTCCTGGGCTTTTAGAATACGGTGTTCAAATATCTCTTGAATCTCAAACACTGTTTATAGTTACATTTGGCATTGGCATTAACGGTTACTCAGTCATTAGCTGTTGTGAGGCACAACAGGATACCTGCTCCTGTTTTCATTTCATCCGGAGTGTTTAAGTAATTTGCATGGTTAGGAGGACTGCTGTGTGGATCAGCAATGCTACTGACCTCCCTAGGTATAATTTTCAGGGAAGCTATTGCAACAACAGTGGCATACATTTTGGAATTAAACACTTCGTCTGCTTGTCTCTGGACAGTAATCCCAAGAAATAGGTATCACTCAGTTTTGCTGGTGTTACTTTTCTTTACCTTTTGGTTTGACAGGCATATTCCCAGTGTCTTTTTCATTAAGATCTTGCATATGCTTCTCTTGATGAGGCAAATCACACCTCTATTTTATCTGCTGCACCTCTTGAGGAACAAAGTGCTCTTAGAAACCAGGATTCATACCAAGTGCTGAAAAATAAGCACAGATCAAGCCACAAAAATTAAGAGCCCAACCTAAAAGTAATGCCATTATTAGCAGCACTAGACTGTAAGTTTATTTACCTGTGAGTTTTACAACCTTTAGCAGTAACATGTGTTCAGGCTTCCCCACTTTCTTTTACTCCCACATCTTGGAGGAAGGTAACCAACTGGAGAGAGATACCCTGATTGGAATCCAGGGTACCTGGTCCTTCCAGCATCTGCTTCTGCTTTCCACTTCTGACTGTGCAGGGGTTTCAGTGTCTCCCTCCATTTTTGGGATTAGCAACTAACTCCTAGTAGAGGGATGGAGGTAGCTGATTCAAGAAGCAGAGAGGGTCTTCGACTTCTACACTGAGTTAATCTTGACAGTAGAGAGGCACAGGTATTGTTTGTGTGGGTGTTTGTGCCTCCCTGCACAGTACCCTGCAGTCATTGCCATGTGTCCTGCTGGTACGCAGGACGGTGGTGTTACCAGCAGGCAGCACACCACTATCAGCAAACCATTTTCTCTGGGCCCGGAAAAGCTGTCCCCATTTCATGCCATACACATGCTTTTTGTCAGTCCTGTGCAATCCGAGGCCTTGGCTCTCGTGTCTGAGGAAGCTGCTGGGTGCATTGTGCAGCCATGCTGAGACTCATGCTATCCTAGTGCCACGCGAGTGTATTTCCTGCCTTTCAACAGGGCTTCTGCCTGGAGCTTCTACTAATATTTCTGAACGTGGGCGGTGTTGCACCATCTGATGTGTTCCTCTCTATTTGTAGGTAGTGTAGTTAAAGTTTTGTTTCCAGCAGCACAGGAACAGTCTTGGATGCTGGCTAGAGATAATTTCCTCACAAAACATTCCCGCTTTCACCAGGAGCTGTCATTAAAGAACTGTCTCACTTTGTTTTCTGTCATGGGGGTGCAAGTATTCCTGTTGACCGTTTGTGTCTGTCTGCTGGCTTCTCTCTACTTCACAGTAGCATATCCTGTGTCTGCCAGCAGATGCCTCAAAACTAATCAAACACAAGAAGCTACAGGTTCATGAGGGAAGAACAGCCCTGCTTCTTCTCTGCATTCTTCTCTCTTCTGCACAACAAGCGCAGAAGGGGAAGGAGTGATTCAAAGAACCAATTAAAGAACATGAAAGTTTGATGTCCTCAGGCTGACCACATCTGATTAAGCAAGTATGGAAATAATTAGTCAAAGCCACCTCTGTATAATTAACAACTATCACAGAGAATTAAAGGAGTGTGGGGAAGCTTAATGTGCCTGCATTTAGAAAAGTGCAAATAGGGCTTAAATAATATAATTCCTAAAAAAGAAAAGCCTTGTACAGGCCCAGCCAGACTAACTTTGACACCTGAGAAGGTGTAGGACACACTTTTAAGCAGTCAATCTGTATATACCTCCTCAAGTAAAAAGAAATAGTCAGCACAGATTTATTGAAATTAATTGCATGAAAGAAAACTAGTTTCATTCTGTGACAGGATAATGGCCTATTCTATGAGGGAAGAGAGAAATGTAATTTACATTTAAGTTGAACTTCTGGTACAGCTATTAGATACATTATTTTCAAATAAAAAAGAGAAAGTTTTCATTCCTAGATGAGTGCACAACTAGCTGAAAAACTGCTAATAAATAATTTTCAAGGTTTCATTGTCAAAGAAGAAGGACTTTGCAAGTGCAGTCCTATGGGGCAAGAGCTGAGGGCATCTCTCATCATTATTTTTATTGATAACTTGGATGATATCCTAGACGAGATATTTGCAAAGTTTGCAGATGGCATTAAGTGGTCAGTAACTTCATGTACCTTGGAGGAGAAGAATTCACATTTATTTTGATAAATTGGGTAAATGTTCCAAAATCAAGGAAATGAAAAAAACAAAGACAACGTGCAACACTTAGGAAGTTTAATGCAAAACACATATTTTAAAATAATTCTATAAAAGCATTGCAGCAACAGCATAGAAGCCTCTTGTCACAAGCTGCACAGAGTAAAACTGCCATTGTTAACTCAAAAAAAAAAACCAACCAAAAAGCCAAGTGACACCTTGTACTGAATTAGGTGGACAGGAGTCTGTGGGAGAAAAATGTATTTACTTGGCTTGGTTCAGCTGTAGGGGAGAAGGTGTTTGTGGGCAGACTGCATTTCATCAGGGGTGCAGGACACCTGAGCAGTGAAGTAAAGCTGGAGGATGTGGGCTTGTTTAGTACAGGAAAGGGAGGACTGGAGGGAACTTCACAGTCTCCTAGCAGACAGAAAATTCTTATATAGACATCAGTAGAAAGACGGTGGAATGGGGCAAAAACCCAAATCAAAACAGCTAGGAAGACTTAGGTAACTTGCTCAACCAGGAAGATTTAGGTAAAAAAATCAGGGAGAAAACTGTGGGTGCAAAGGCAGCTGGATCAGGCTGCTTCAGTCATCACTGAGGGGAAGAGACTGAGCATATGCCTGCCAGCACTGCTTGGGGCAGCGGCTGTGCAGGGCAAAGGAGATCCTCTCTCACCTGGGAGCTTCACAGCCCCATCCCACCTGTGTTCCCAGAAGCAATTATTTGAATTCACTGAGTTTCCTTCAGTTCACTCGAGTTTTATGTATGTCCCATTCATGAGAACCCAACTGCCCAACCTGAAGTCAGATGAAAAGGTTGTGTTGGTCTTCTGTAGACTGACATTTTCCATCATTATGGCAATGCAACTCAGCTGTTCTCCAGAAGACTTCCTGCGGTGAATTATCTGAGTGGATGGATAGCAGATAAAAAACTGGGACTGCAAAGTAACCCAAATCCAGAAGGAGAGAGAAGCCTGACTCCAGTCAGTGCAGAGTTGAGTCTCTACCCTGATGGTTTGGGAATGGTCTTGGAAAAGAGGAGCTTTAAATGTCAGTAATCTAAAGAGAGTCAGCACCAGAGACACCAAGAACTGAGGAGGATATGAACTTAAACAACCCTACAGGACAATAAGCCAAATCAGATTGCATACTGGAAAGGTCTTTCCCCTTTTAGAGGACAACTGCACCATTTTTCACTTAGTTTCTTGTTTTTCTGTAGGGCTGCAATACCTACCCTGTAGAAGGTGCGTATGGTGGAGTTCAGTCCATCAAGGATGGATGGGAGAGCTTGCATGCGAAGTTACTGTTTTGTGACTGCCTGTTATATTTTTAACTAGGAAACTTTTGCTGCTTCCTTACTGGAAAGTGCATCAATACTTTTGTCTAGAAATCATCTGCAGAGTTTCACCACCAAATGCTGCCTGTCAGTGCTCTACTGCAATGCAAGTGAATGGAAACTTTAGGTGACACTGCATGAAGTCATTTGCTTTCCTGTTGCTTCTACAGCCCCAAATGAAGGCTGGACTTTGATTTTCTGGGGACTCTGCCAGTTTTGAAAGCACATTTTCGCAGTATTTCTACCACTTGTTTCATGGAAACTCTTTTCAAGGCATTGTTAAGATCTGACAAGTAAACATTAGTGATTTAACACTGAGGTTAATTAGGAAGACTGCTGTTTCAAGATGCCCAAAGCATGAGGGCCTGCCAGTCATGCTGCTGTTTTGTATTGAAAATGTCCTGAAACAGATTCCTTTGTCTATTTTTTCTCCAAGGGAGGAATTAAATATTTGAAAAAGTACTTTAGGAAGCATGGTTGTTGTACTCTGTCTTGGATGTCCTTTTAAATTCCCGCTGGCTGCAGCTGCCATTGCACTGTGCAGCCATGTAGGAGGAAGAGGAGAATGTACGTAGTTGCATTAAATCTCTGTTGCATACATTATTAAATCACTGAACTGTAAACTGCTCAGGAGGAAACATTTGTCCTCTTAGGCCATCCCTGCCCCAGGAATGGTAGCCTGAGGAAGAGAGGTGGGGAACACACGTAGGAGCTACAGCTGTGACAGCTGAATTCACCATCCAAAATCAGTCAGTGAACTCTGGTAAGAAGTTTCGAAGATGAAGGGGCTGGTTTCTCCAGGGTGAGATTTTGATTATTACACTGGTATATTAGAGTTTAAACATGAACTTCAAATTCTATGCGTAAATTTTAACTTCAAGTAAGAAGGATGGGCATGTGTATATTTATGTATTTCAACTGAAATACTGGAGCTATAGAGTTCAGCTAAAATACGCACTGAGGTGTGCACGGGATGTTTTCATTAAACAGTGTGCTTGGGACAACTCATGAAATCTTAACATGCCTTACTAATTCTGTGCCACTGCTGCTGTTACAGTCAAGTCTGCTACCAGTATTAACCAAATGTAGTGAGTGTTGTATTGAAGAAAAATAAAAGGCATTCCCTGCCCCATGATCTGGAAAGGAAACTAGAGCTTTTGTCTTTGTTGATTCATAGCCAAAAGAAAAAAAATATATTTACATTTTCAGAATGGTCTGAGGTCCTGAATGTGGTCGATGTATACACGGGATTAAAGATGGATTTACTGCTGGTCTCTGAAGTGGGAAGTGGGGTGGGTGCAGAAGCAGGGATAAGTGTGGCGTTACTATTTACACAGAAATCACAGTCAGGGTAGACTCAGAATATTTTGAAGCCTGTGCTAATTTCAGTGTTGATCGTTACAAGACAAAGCTTATGTCAGGCATGTGTGGGAACAAATTCTTGCTTTTCTGCAAAGAGAGGGAACCTAAACATTGTGACTCTTTACTGCCTTATGTGTTGTAATTTCATTTATACCTTTGCAGAAAAGTGACAAAACTGGAAATTCCCTCCGGACTGCTAGTAAATGGACCTGAGTTTTCTCCCTATGTCAGTTCTGCACCTGAGGGGTGGGGAAAGACAAATGTAGGTCTTTTCCATTGCCACATATATACATGACAGAATCTTACTGTCCCTTGGGACAGAGGTAGGAGAGCGGTCCTTGGAGTATGTCAATACAATGCAATGGAAGTCATGGTGCACTGTCATCATGCAATAGTCCTTGCAGTTGTTTTGGTTTGTACCTGGGCTGGAAGGAAGAAGTGGCTGCCCAGTGAAATGGTAAGCGTATGATTTCTTGGAAGAATGCATGTCTTCATATGCTTAACTACCAGCTTTTGGGAGCTGATCTGGGGGAGCTGTCCCGTATTTCCTGGAAGAAGACGGACGTGTCACAGACAGCTCAGTCTCCCAGCTTTCCCACTGGTGTTATATGGACATATGCCCTCTGCAGCTGTGGTAGCCCAAGCACTGATGTACTTGGAGCCCCTGGAAAAAAAATAGAGTAGTAAACTGTCATGTTTGTCCATTCAGCAACATTTTGATAGATCAGAAATTCATAATGTAAAGATAAGCCCAGATCCATAATGCCACCAGATGGTTGCTGAGGAGTGGCCTCATCCGAGTGCATGGGTTGAAGAGCACTGATCTTCAGGCTGCCACCAGCTCACATTGTCAAAGCAGTGGGATTGTGGAAGAAACTCCTGTTCAGATGTTGGCAAAGAAATAGGGAAACTAGGCTAAGGTGCATGTGGTCTGTTTGTAAAAGAGATGGTATGACAGCATTTGGGGACATTAGAGCTGAGACACAGACATCTCATCCAATCCTAGGTGTGTGTATGCTCTCTTACCTCAGGCTGGATCTACCCAGTGTATGTGAAGTGAGGAGGGAGACAGACTCAAGTGAGAAGGACTGGCACTATTGTACAAGTTGGTCCTCGACCTGCTAGATGCTTGGATTGCCAAACCATCTGCCAGCTGAGCAGGGAATCACTTGTGCTCTCCTTCCCTAGTCAGTGCCTGCCAGGGACATTTCACAGAATCATAGAATGCTTTCGGTTGGATGGACCTTAAAGATCATCTAGTTCCAACCGCCCTGCCATGGGCAGAGACACCTCCCACTAGACTAGGTTGCTCAAAGCCCCATCCAACATGGCCTTGAACACGTCCATGTGTTGGAGCATCCACAACTTCGCTGGGCAACTTGTTCCAGTGTCTCACCACCCTTACAGTGAAAAAAATCTTCCTAATTTCTAACCTAAATCTACCCTCTTCCACTTTGAAGCCATACCCCTCATCCTATCACTACAAGCCCTTGTAAAAAGTCCCTCTCCAGCTTTCTAGTAGGCCCTCTTCAGATATGAAAAGGCCACAATAAGGTCTCCCCAGAGTCTTTTCTCCAGACTGAACAACCCCAACTCTCTCAGCCTTTCCTAACAGGAGAGGTGTTCCAGGACTCGCTCCAACAAGTCTGTGTCCTTCTTGTGTTGGGGGCTCCAGAGCTGGGTGCAGTACTCCAGGTGGGGTCTAACAAGAGCAGAGTAGAGGGGCAGAATCACCTCCCTTGACCCGCTGGCCACACTTCTTTTGATGCAGCCCAGGATACTGTTGCCCTTCTGGCCTGCACTTGCACATTGTTGGCTCATGTTGAGTTTTTCATCAACCAACACCCCCAAGTCTTTCTCCTCAGGACTGATCTCAATCCAGGACTCTCCTCAGGACTCTCAATTTGAGAATGCCACCTGAGGATAAATGGTTCTTTTATATACAGGGCTTATGTACTTTCATGCATATATGTGAGGCATATGAAAAGTGATTGCCTGTAAAGCCTGGAGCTCAGAGATATGCATAAGAGATTTCTCTTGCTTTTAAAGGTCATTTCTTTTTCTGGTAAACACAAGCTTCTTTCAGTGGTCTGCTTCCTGGAATACTTCTCTCCTACATAAGAGTTGCTGAAGAGTATTCTGATAGTTAAATGTTCGCTATATGGGGCATTTCATACTTGTAAGTACATCTTGTAATAGGCACTCAATTAAAGAAGAATAAAAAGAAAGCGTTTCATTCTGAACCGCTTACTGAATGTAGGCTGGTTTCTTGTCTTCTACTCCTGTTGACTTGAGGAGAAGTTGATGGTCTTTTTTTTTTTTTTTCTGTTGCAATTCATAAGTCTCAGGCTCCTTGTGCACTGAAATCTGCAGAAAAACTAGCATCTTAAGGTAATTGTCTGTACAGTGAGGCTTTGATATTGACCTTGACCTCTACATTGTTAGGTGTGAGTCATATTTTGTTCCAACTCTGCTCATTGAGCATACATTTTTATTGGAAACTATATGAAAACCAATGTCTTTGGCATTGGTGATGGAAACTATTTCTCTTCACTAGCACTGGAATTTGTTTAATTGCCTGGGTACTAGGGCTACCTCTATAACCAGTGGAGTGAGACATGTTCCTGTACAGGGGTCATTTGTGTCTTTGTGTAATGAAGAAGACTACTACATGAGTTGTTCATCTGCCTCATTTCTGGGTGGCCAAAAATAGGTGAAATGAATCCCATGTGAGTGTTTCCTACAGCACCAGTTGCTAACTGGTGAGATGAACCTTAAAGTTCTACCACTATTATACATCGTTATGGTAGAGTAGCATCCACGCTGTTGAGCAATGCTAGGCTTGCTAGTTTGGGCTCTACAGTGGCACTGCTGGCACCTGAGGCAGAGAGGAGGACACTGAGGAAGAAGAGGTCATTGGTGGTGCCTCAGGAAGGAGGCTGATGGGTTAGGAGATGCAGAGCACTGAGGAGCCCAGGAGGCAGCCCCTGGGTGAGGGTGCAGGCAGAAGGTGATGGTAAAGACTGGTGTTTAATGCCTTCTTTTGCAGTGTGTGGCTGCCTGTGCTGAACAACGAATGTCTGTCTACAGCCAGACTTTTTGGCTTGCTTCCCATATCTTTTTGTGCAGCCAAAGTTTACCCAGCAAATATTAATATGAAGCAAATTTTAAATTGTCTGTCAGCAAACACTCTCAGCAGAAGCTGGAGTGTAAGTATTAGTGCCTTCTTCCATGGCTGAACTGAGCAGAAAAGGTCTCAGGGGATTTGTGAAGCATTTGCGGCAAAGCAGCAGTCTGCAGATTGGAAGCCTTAAAAACATACAACATTTTGAGGGAAACTCTTCCAACCATAATGTCTGAATAGCTGCAGTCTATGGGCAAGACATAAGCAGAATAGGAAGGAAGATGTTCAGAGGCTGCTGCAAAGAATAGTGCACTTTTTTTTCTTTTTGTCGGTGGAAGATGGGAAGAAAAGCAACACTCTCCAATTGCACCATGGAAGATTCAGGATACATAGTGAATAAAGCTTTCTGTTGCTGAAGGAAATGAAGCAGGGAAATAGACTGTCTGAGGAAGATGAACCATCTCCATCACTGGAGGACTTTAAGAACAGATTGAACAAACATTTGTCAGAAGTGACATGGCTGTAGGTGACCCTGCCTTGATGGTAGGGAATGGATGAGGCCCTTCCAGCCTTATGATCTGCTGGCTGTCTGAGATGGATTATCTGCTATGGACAGGTCTGTTGATATCAATACCACAGCAATGTGTTTGTCAGACTGTTAGTCCACTGTGAGTACAAACAGTAAGCCTATCAGCCATGAGTTTAACATTTCATGTTAATTTGGGTTAATTTCCTAAAATTAAGTGAGGGATTGGGAAATCTGTTTGGGAAGCCTATTTTAAAAGGTCTAAGTGTAACACTTGCTGCTTCTAACATTGCAGACTGGTTCATACAGCACTACCCTTTCTAAAGAACTGGGGGTGGTTCTTGGTTATTTTTGAAGTGTGACTTATTCTTGATTCAGGTAGAACCTGTGATTTAAGACAGACCGGTGTGAATTACAGTATCTTCCTGAGTACTCTGTGCATGGTGCCCCTTCCCCATGTGTTCTATGTGCTTCCCTTCCCAGTTCTCTCTGTCTTGCTGGGCTTTTGATCAGAGCCTCAAGTGACATGATGCACATCTCTTACAGGAGCCATGTGCATCAAAGCTGCGTCCAAGGTGATCAGCTAGTTGGGCAAGGGCCCTTCGTAGTGTCCAGTCTGCTTCCACCTGCTCAGCATCCACTTTCCGTTGTTTCCTCACTGTGTGTGAAATGCATGGTTTGGTCATGGTGGTCTAGGCAGTCTCCTCAGGCTGGTCTTGTAACTAGTACCTTCAGCCTCCAAAACCTGTGCTTGACAGCATCATGTGGGGAATTATAACACAGTTAGTCTCCTAATGACCACTGTGATTGCTGGGACAGCAAAATAGTGGTAAAAATGGTGGTAAAATCAGCAAGTGTCATCAGCATTACACCCTAGGTGTCAGTATAGGTACATGTCTTAAAAAAAACCAGAGCTCCAGAGTATGCCAGGAATGTATTTGCAGATTATGTTGATGTGTGTAAATTGTGGCAGTGAGTGGTGGGGCCTCAGTGTGTGAAGAAATTGTTCCTCCCATGATGTCAGTAAAGACTACTTCTCTTTGAGGGACACTGGGTAAGATACATGTGTCCAGTCAGTGGGTCCAAAATAATCTGGCATACTGCTTGCATGGGAGGGGGTGGCAAGGCCTTGGCTGGGAGAGGGCAGGCATGAGCTGGAGAGGCAGCAGATGACAGTATGACTTGTAGGCTTCCATTATAAGGATGGCCACCATGAACTTCCTGATGGATAGTTCCTAATATGGGGCAGGGGGAATAGGAAACTGCTGCAACCAGTTTTCAGAGGAGAGCAATTACCTCTATCTGTACAGGAATTGAAAGCTGGACATTGGTGAACTGCTACTACAAAGCTGGTGGCTGCTCTGGGCTGAGGACTGCGGAGATCCACATCCTCAAATTAGGGGCCTAGCACTCTCCCAGATCAGAAGTATAGGGTAATTCCAACAGGGTGCTTGTGATGTGTCCGTAATGGTCAAGACATAGCAGGTCTACAGCTCACAGCAACAGCTCCTGGCAATGGGCCATACTTCTGGTGTGTGAAAGACTGTCTGTTGCTGATGTCAGTGCTGGGGCTCCAGCTCCTAAGATACACCTGGGGTGTCTGCAGTAGAGAGGACAGAGAGCACTGCGTCAGGATCCTATGTGCCTGGAGTGTACAAGGATCTCATGATGCTTTTCTCTTCCTTCTTGAGCAGGGGAGGGAGGCCCATACAGCGCCTGTTGGTGGGCAGGAGCCTCTGACTGAAGATGAGACAGGGATGGTGTCTCATCTCACTTAGTGGTCAACAAGGGAGGTGAATCGTTATGATCCCCTGAAAGAGGCTATCCCTGTGCAGCAGGGCCCCAGAGGTGGCAGAGGCACAACAGTGACCCAGAGGATCAATACAAACAATTTATTGGTTTTCCCTGAGAACAATCAATAAACTGTGTGAGTAAAGGTGTTTTGGCAATAGGGGTTATTTTCTTATCAATTACTTTAAGGCACAACTAAGTATCAAGGAGAAGAAAGAACAAGTGAGTAGAAAAAGGGGAAAGGAAAAGATGGGGTAGAGAGAGAGAGTAAGATAGAAAGATCTCACCACCCTGCATCCAGTGATGTCTCACAGTATCAGTCCAAATCTTGAGTTCTTCGGTGGTGGGTTCACACAGATCAGTATTTTCCTGTCTCTTTATACACTTGGGCTACGGTGGGCAAACCCTTCTCCCCCGCCACCGATGAAGCCTTGGAGACGTGAGCCCTTTCTGGTGCAGTGTCTGCTGTAGGCCTCCCCTTGGTGCAGTCCCAGTGGCTAACGGATTAAATTAACTGGGGGAAAAGACACTGCCCAACCTACACGGAACTTCTCTCTTCCTATTGTTAGTTTATCTATAAGGAGCCAGGGGAGAATCGCAGAGCTGTTGAGGGCTAATGAGAGTCCTTGACACCTCCTCCCTCCAGGTAGGCTTTGCTCATTCTCTGTCCAGATCACCACATGAGGTTTGAGACATCAAACCTGTGATGTAGCTGCTGTGACTGATATTGTCCTGTCTGTCCAGCAATGTTGATGTGGTCAGGACAACCTGATAGAGCAGTGAAGTCATGGTTTTGAAGACTAATCCTCTAACCATGCTGCTGCTCAGAGCACTGGTGCTTCTCTGTCACAAACCAGGCTGTCCTGGATAGCAGCTGCATGAGGCTGCAGCTCACACATGGATTCATGGCTATTGCCAAGGCAACGAGTTTCCACCACATTTGCATTCCTTTCTCTGCCTGTGGACAGAGGGATGCTTTAATATGGTCCATTATCAAATATTTCAACAATGCAGATACACTATCAGATAAAAAAAAAAAAAAGAAAAAGAAAAAGAAAAAAAAAAACCAAACCTCAAAGAAAATTGTGTTAATACAGCCAAATGTAGCACGTAAACTTGTGAACAGGGAAGCTGTACTGCCTTGGCTGCGACAAACAAATGTATATGTGCAGTTGCCCACAGATGAGACAGGAGTCCAAGATCCCATTGGAGCCAGTGAGAATCTAGGGCTTAATTCACTTGCCCACGGGTAGGCTTCTTGTGATACCTGAGCTGTCTTAAATTTTCCTGCTGCTGCTTTGCAAAGATACAGATCAGTGAGGCCTGTGTCATGCCTGGGTGAAGGTGTCTCTTCCAAATCACAGCCCCTGACTGCAAAGGCTGCATTGGACAGATCTCTCTTGGCTGGAATGGCAGCAGACAAACCCAGCACACATGTAGGTACTTAGGTACTTCTCAGTATACACCTAAATTGGGTGTCTTCATATGCAGCCAAATCCCGCTCTGTCTGTCTCCATTCCAGACAGTTCCTAATATCTCTCTGGTGCTCCCAATTTGTGCCTCATTAGGCTGGGAATGTGATGTGGCCTCAACCATTTGGGATTTCAGTTCATTTTCCATCTGCTAGCAAAGATCAGCTGAGCTCTATAGTCTCTCCTTTTTAAGCAGAGGGTTATGTGAAATAATCAGAACTTTCATTTTTGTTTTTAGAAAAGAAAGTGTTCATGAGTCAGGCATGAAAAAGCTTTGGATCATTGAAATCTCTATACTTCAGAAGGCCAAGCACTGCATTTCCTCTTCTAGCAAGAAAATGAGCTTTGGGGAAGGCTTAATGTAGCAATTACATTGGCAAGAATTAGAAGTAGCAAAGCTACTACAGAGGCAGCAAGAGGTGTTATAACTATGTAAGCTTTTGATTTTTGCTCTTTAATTAATGTGGCTTCTCAAGATGCTCACTTGTCAGTCACCTTACATAAAGTGGTAGATAGGTTAAGTAGTTTGTGAAATTTTGGGTTACCAGGAAAAATGAAAAGGCCAATGTGAAGAACTGTGTGTCTAATGCACATGATGAACAGTGAAAACAATGTGTGTATTAAGTTGGTTAAAAGCCAGAAAAATACAATTGGAAAGTATGCAGTATGAAGTAACTGGGAAGGTTAGAACACGGAGGCATTTTATCAATGTAAGTGAAGGCGTATAGGAAAAGATTAATCTCCAGAGCACACACAGCTGTTTCCTTCCACTTAGCTCAAAATGACCTTTAAAAATCCTGGTTTTCTGCTGCTTTCAATTAACATTTTAAATGGGATTTTCTTGATTTTTGCTCTTGTGCATGCTAATTTTTTATAATGTCCTGACAAATTGTACATCTAACAAATGATGTTCAAAGCCTGTTTGCAAAATGAATCCTCCTAATAAAAAAACCTTAATAGTTGACTTAATAAACATTATCTCTCCTTTTTAAGCCTGAACTTCCCTCCAGGTACTGTAGCACTGACATGGGCACTTGTTCACACAACAAAGCAAGCTGGTTGTTTAGGAGTGTTTCTGAAGGTATTTCATGGCCATGCTGAGAAATGGTAGTTTTCAGCAGCAGGTGCTGGGCATACAGCAGCTGCCTTCCTGCTGCCTGTCCTGGCATAGGGCAGAGACATCCACCATACCAATGTGCTCCTGGGGCTGGCAGCTGGGCTTTTGAACCCAGCTGGGGTCTGTTGCTGGCTGCCTCTTCAAATCAAACTCTTCAGTGATGTTATAAAAAATATGTGGTGTCAGTTGAAAGAGGGAAAACAAAGTCAAACTCAGTGTAAGTAGAAGTGCTGTTTCCCCAGCTTATAATACATGACACAGCAGGATGCGTAGCCCTGAACCCAGCAGTGCAGGGGTCCTTGGAGACCCCAGCCCCACATCAAAGACCACAGCATCTGGATGAATGAGTCTTTGGTGGGAGGTTCACTTCCATACACCTGATTTCCCTGCAATATACCATCTCCACTCTGCAATCACACTCCTATGCAGAGGAAGACAGTACTTGACAATTGAATTAAGCCCAGACTTGAGTTGTGTCAGTGTTCAAGGTGAGCAGAGCATCCCTGGCAAGTGGTGTTGGGGTGGCAGTGCAGCACGTGTCAGCTCTGTGACAGCCTAATACTGGGGCTGGAGCTGGAGCTGGAGCTGGAGCTGGAGCTGGAGCTGGGCAGCCCACCCCTGCCTCCTGTGCTAGGGATATGCGTGGGGGTGTGAAATTACCTCTGTCTCCAGCTTCTGGCCTTCCAAGGAAGCAAGACTTTTTGTTAGAAAAGGATGCCTTTTAGCTCAGATGACAGAAGCCCTTGGTTTTCATGCTGCTGATGGTAGTTCTGTCCTTAATGGTGCACATGTACGTGTAAGAGTATAACACATTTCACCTGTCACTTCTTCAGCTTGCCTAGCTTTTCCTGTCATTCCAATGACAGAAGCATTGATTTCGGAGTACCACAAAGTGCAGAATGCTCTTGCAGAGATACGGAATTGCTGAGAAATACAGTGAGGATATGTAGGGAGAAAATAAGGAGGGCAAATAAACCCTCTACCTGGGTATGCTCTACCTCTGCTGATGTTTCACATCCTGCTGCTCTTGTTTGCTGTGGCTGTTGGTTAACTGGGGAATGCACATGCTAACCTGTGTGCTGCTGCTAACATCAAACCGACCCACTGGATCTAAGGTAGTTCACAGTAAAATATTAGTCCAACAAGATAAGGAGGGAAAGTGTGGAAGAAGTCGGAAATGGAGAGACGGAATCAAGGTAAGATCTCTCATCTAAAATAATGAGCATTCATTGTTGGTTCTTGTAACTCTATCAGGCAGATAAGTCAAGTTTCCAAGTAACCTACAAAAGTAGCTCCAAATTTTATGCAGCAAGAGACTGATTCAAAGGCAGTTGAAGACAGTACCAGGTCTACCACTGACTTGTGTGACTGGATCAAGTTCCCAAAATTCTATGGGTGTGCAGTATACAAAAAATTAATACGATGAGCAGACCACAGTGCTTCAGAACTTCTCAAAACTTTGTCCTCTTGAATCAATTATTTTTTAGAAGATATCCGACAAGCTGTTTCTTCAATATAGAAATAACTGTAATCTCCAAAGGGAGTGCAATTGACCCAGAGGACCTCCAGCCTTTGTGTGCTGTTAGTCATCACCATTGACTTTAGGTGTCTGTGCTGTGAAAATTGGTAATGATTCATTTTCCAAAGAGAGAGAGGAAAAGGAGCAAACAGGGGTATGGAAAGAGGAGAGAGGATGTCAATTGGCCAGGAGAGACAGATGGAGCTGCTCAGCACTCTCTGCGCCCTGTGAACTATTTCATACACTTCTACCTGCCTGACTGCTGCTGAGTGCCACAGGTACTCCTGATGGTAGCCACATGGCACATTTAAGTGTGAGATAAGCTGTCAGCTGTGACTGAAAATCCTTTGTCCCATACTTTCTGCTTAGAGGCTTAAAGGACATCTGGTCTCCTCTTTGCATTTCCTCAGCTGTTCAAGCTGGGCACTGAGCTGAGAAGTTGCTGTTACCACAGCAGACCTTTTAGACTGGAAAGGCCTTGGCAATGGTTACTTTTACGAACGCTGGTAGCCACTGTGTCAGGTGAGGGAAGCCCAGCTGGGGTGTTAATGGTGTCACTGCATGGTGGGTGTTATCAGCCCTTGTCAACACAATCTTTTAATTGTCTGGGTGATGAGTACTGGCTGGCATATGACTTGTCTTTCTTTGTGTGGGAGTTAGGTTTGGTCTCAGTAATGTGTATGCACTGTTGGTATCTCCATTAGGCTGAACAGTTCTGTGCTGTCTGTAGGAGAGAAATGGCTTGTTTCCATCCAGGACTTGTGGATGTGGAGAATGGCAGTGCTTTCTTTTACAGTTGGTTTGAATCTCTGCTTGGTAGTGTTTTGCTCTGTGGAATATCAGAAGTTCATCTCCTTTAAGGAATGGGGAGGTTTAGAAACTGTTCCTGGTGTGGCTGTTTTACTCCCTGAGTTGGTCCATTATTGTCCTGGGGGTATGTGTCTCCCTGCATTACAAAGAAAAGAAGTTTGGCAACAGAAAGCAGGTCAGCTGAGCAAAGTGAAGGTATCCCTGTAACACAGGCTAATGTGTCCTTTCTACATGAACTGGGATACTGCTGGTCAATATACTGTGGCCTAAGCTTTAGCATGGGCTGATGCATGAGCACAAGGCTCAGCCCTTGCTGTTGTCTTGCTGCAGTGTGTCATACAGGCTGTATGAAAGTAGCAGGGATGTGGTGGCATAAGCTCAGCTCAAGCAGGTTTGCTCTCCCGGGGGTATTCTGCTGCAGATCTCAGTGGAGCCATGGGTATGGAGCTGGTTTTGTGTGCTGGGCCACGCTGCAGGGAAGGGACAGTGGCTGTCTTGGGGAACTGTACCTTGCTGAGAGGTGCCCAGAGCATGATGCTGATGCAGGCAGCTTGTTTGCCATTGCCTGTCTAGATGCCTCTCCTACTCTGTTGCCTCTGTACTGGTGCAACATGGTCAGGGGACATAACTCTGACCTCTTGCTTAGTACATAGGCCTGGAGAGACAGTGGTCTTGTCCTTCACAGACCCCACTCTTATTTTGGCCCAGAGGTACCCTAAGTCCCCAGGGCAAAGGTGAAAGTAGCAGTTTGGCTGGGGTAAGACCAGTAATACTGGTGACACTGTGTCGCCAATGTGCAGGGGAAAGCAAGATGCAGCCTCTGCGAGCTGCAAAGCCCCAGGTTTCAATACCCTTCCAGCCATGGGCTCTGGATGCAGGGTAGGAATGGGTACAACCTCCTACTGATCTTAATTAAAACCACAGATAACCTGCTCTTTAACAAGGAGCAAAACTGCTGTAGTGAAAAATTAAAGGATTATGATCTGTGACTTGTGTGTATATGTAAGCATCGGACCAAGAAAACCATGCTTAATTTTGCAGTCCTAGATCAACTTCCAACCTAATTGGATTAATTCTTTCTGTCTGCTTCAGAACGACCATCCAGTCATAATACAAAAATATTCTCCTGAAATGGCAAAACTGAGATGTATTTTCTTATTACTCTAAATGTAAAAAGTGACTCTTTTTATTTCTCCCATTCAGATTTATCAATACATGAATGAGGAATTGCACTGTAATATGTATGAATAAAAATAAAGCTCTAGCTGAAAGCCTTGATTTTAGTGGTGAAATTCTCCAATTTAAAAACTCTCAAGCTGGAGGTGTTAGCTTGATATTTTATTTATTGGAGAGATAAGTTTTTTGAAGCTTATCCCAGCACTCCAGCAGCTTCTCAGTTTGTTCCTCCTGTAAAGGACTGAGATATTATTTCTGGTGGCATCACAGAAGTGGAAGTCATTTGTGTGGAATCCAAAACAGTTGCTGTAGAAAGCTTTGGAGAGAAACAATTTTTTATTGTAAAATCCAATGGAAGGTAACTTTGCTCATTGCAGGTACTTCAGGAATTCATGTGTGATTTTGTGTTTTGCTTCTTAGTGTTTCTTTAAAATTAATAGCCAGAAAATAAGTCAGTTCAAATTATGTGAGGAACAACACTTTACAAAGGAAGTGGAATTCTTTCCTCCCTCTTCCCAGAAGTTACGCTTTTCTTTTTCAATCAACAAAATGGGCATCATTTATAAAGTGTAGTTGAAAGGAGATAGTGTTTTATGCCTCACCTTACAGAAATGTGTCCATTTGCAGTCATGTGGCGTATAAAATGAGAATTGGAGACGTATTGGTTTACAAGATTTGAGTACCCCAGTGACATGGAATCTTGCACCAGCTAGAAATGAGGATGAGAATTTGTCATGCAGGAAATTAATCCACGAAAACTTCAGAAAGCTGATCTATATGCTAATGTATTTTAAGAATGCAGTGCAAGCAACTGGAAGAGTGTAAAATGTGGAGGGTGGAGTGGAGTGGGAGAAGTGGAGTAGTGCAGAGGGGCATTTCCAGCACTGCTATTGCATCTGGGAACCATACTACTAGTTGTGGCTTTAGTTTCTACTGATAGAAGCCCCATGGGAGAGGAGAAAAGGAATTATTAAAGACAGATCTTAAAAAATCATGACACGTGGGAAAACTTTGTGGTGTATTACGCAGCATCTTTCATTTGGAAGAATCTTAATGCATGTTAGAAATCTGATTTTGTAGCAAACCTGCAATAAAACAGTAGCAGAGGCTGTGCAGAGCAGTGCCATGGAACAGAACCTGCAACCTGATTTCCTAAAATCAAGAGAAGAGTGATTTGTAGGTGGTGCGTATCAATGTAACACAAGGTAGCCTTGGTAGAAAGGTAGCCAAGGTTGAAACTGAAGGAAAAATTAAAGAGGAGGAGCCTTAAACCAGGAAATAGTGAGAGAAGGAGGAAAGAAAAGTGATTAAGAAGGAAAAAAGTTGAATAATTCTTCCTTAGGTCTTTGAGCAGCGGTTTATATTATTTGCTAGTATTGGTTGTTGGTTTTTTTCCCTGCAGCTCACTCACAGTTACATTTTCTACTTATAGTAGCAATACTAAAAGTTTAAGGGCTGATTCAGTGCTCATAGAAATCATCAGAATTCTTCCCAGTCACACTTACTGAGCAGTGATCGGCAGTGGACTTACTGTATACTTGGGTGGGGACACATTAAACCATGAGAAATATTGTGAATTGTCTTTAGGGCATATGGATATGGCAGGAGATAATTTCCAAATTATGTTAATTTAATTGTAGCAAATGGTTAGTTTAGACTGAGTGGGAAGGAGTAATTTCATCATATAAGATTATCTATGTATGATCACCTACATGGAATTAATGAAAAAGTAAAAATGCCCTGGCAGTGGCAGGGGGGAATGGAGTAATGTTGGCAATTTTAAGTACATAGCATGAAACACAGAATAGAGAAGAGAGTCCAAGCCTTCCAGGACTTCTTTGCCCTTCAGGACTGCCTCCCAAGGGATTCAGTCAATCAGCCTCCTAAACAGGTTAAAGTCTGCCCTCCACAAGTCCATGATGGCAGTTCTATGGACCTCTCTGCTTCCTTCTCTCAAAATTGAGAACTCTACCATTTCATGATCACTATGCCCAAGATGGCCTCCAACCTTCACATCACCCACAAGTGATGTGAACAGGTCTAGCAGGGAGCCTTCCTTAGTTTGCTCTCTCACCAGCTGTATCAGGAAATTATGTTCCACACACTCCAGGAACCTCCTAGACTGTTTCCTCTCTGTGTATTGTATTTCCAGCAGACATCTGGCAAATCAAAGTCCCCCATGAGAACAAGTGGTAGTGACTGTGAGACTTCTCCCATCTGCTTATAGAATATTTTGTTTGCTTCTTGATCCCAGTTGAATGGTCTACAACAGACTCGCACCATATCTGCCTTGTTGGCCTTCCCCCTGATTCTTACTGACAAACACTCAACACTATCATCACCATCATTATGCTCAAGACAATCAAAGCACCCCCTAACATACAGGGAAACTCCACTGCCTCTCCTTCCTGGTTTATCGCTTCTAAAAACTTTCTAGCCTGAAGAGTTCTAGAAATACATCTTGTAATACTTTTGGGAGACCAATAATAGATAACCACAATATTTACTCTGTCCACTTCAACAATAAAGCAATTTAAGATAAAACTTCATACAAAACATTTGGGCATGTAAAAGATAAACATAAACAAACCTGTCTGTTATTGGTGTTTGCAATGGTTGATATGCAGGCAGGCACGAGGACAATTTCTGCAGTTGTGGTGGAAGCCTGTATTTCCTCTCAACACTGTAATGCTCTTTACTTTTCAATAACTGGGGCTGAGAACGGAGGAATAGAAATAGAGTCCTTAGAAAAGATTCCCTTATTCTTTTTTTCATCTTGTCCCAGATAAAACCACTTTTTGTTTGTTCAGTTTTGTTCGGTCCCTCCTGGTACTTGCAAAGGACAGAGTCTGTTGGCAGTACAGAGAAATGAGAAGTGATCATTATGGAAAACTGACACCTCAGGTACATGGCAGTGAGGTCTGAATAGTGGCAGCCTTTTATGTAAAGTTGGTGAAACAGGGACTTTAAGACCTTTTCAAATTTCAATCTCATAATCTATCTCCATTCAGAAAGATCAACAAAATTAATCTCACGTGCTGTGAATAGCTTGGTACATCATTGTGTGGGGGAGCCCCCAGCTTTAAAGGGATGCAGATGAGACAAATCTACCCGTCTCAGGACATACGCAGCACTTAACACAGATGTGCTGTGCACTAGGGATAGATAGTTCACCTCAGGAGATGATGTGATCTGTGTGGGAAAGACAGAGAAAAAGGACAGACACACAAGATGCACGCACAGGAATTCCTCCACTGCCCATGTTTACTGTTTTACTTTCAGGAGTCATCTCAGAAGTGGGTTTGAGAAGGAAAAAAACATCAGATGCAAGAAACGGGAGAGACATTACACTGTATGGAGGTGGTGAAGATAAAGCTTGTAGAGAAGAAAGCTGGGGTTGGCACAGGCATGAGAGCAGGAGCTGAGTGCATCCTGAGCTACCTGTGCAGGTATAGGTCCCTGAAAGTGAACATATAGGTCCCTAAAATGATAATATGAAGGTCAATTTTAATATGATAGAAAGGGAACAATAATGATAGAGTACAGAAGGAGGATGACAACATGAAAATAGCAGGTAAAATAGCATTGGAAGAGTATGTCTTTTGGGGACGCCAACTGGTTGATGGGTGCAATCTTCAGGGCTACTGACGTATGAACTCACTCCAAAGCACTGACTGCTTATATAGAGCAAACAACTTCTGGATATGTCCTGGACACATGTACAAGAGAGTAAAACCTGACAGACTTGAACATCCACAGTCATGGGAGTCCTGATAATAGTTCTGAGATGGGGAGAGAGTGGGGGCTTGCACCAGTAGGACCACAATAAATCTAGGGATTAGAGAGAATCAGAACCTCAAAGGCAGGATGGTGAGTTGCAGGTGTAAATACAGGAGGAAAAAACACCAGAGAAAATACGTAGAAGTGATGAGGCAGGTCTGTATGAACCTTGCTGTGCAAAGGGGAGGAAAAACCTTTCAAGAAATAGAGGAAGAAAGATAGGAAGGCAACTGTGCAAGGGGAACGTTAGGGAAAATAAGACTTTGAGGATGAAAGATGTTTTACAGAAGGTATTGAAGATGGATGTAAGCTGAAGGTCTTGCATACTTCATTAAGAACTTGCTGGGAAGCGCTTCCATTGCAGAGTGTGGTGTGGCTGGGCCTGATCCAGATAGGTATGAATGGGGAGTTGCCATGGACAGGAAGTCAAAGCTCAGGAAATGTCTCCAAACTCTTTTTAAAATCAGCAAATGCTTAACACAGAAAAAAAAATGAAGTTGCCAAACAATGATGCCACACTAGCAAAATATTTTTTTCCATTAGACAACAGGTAATTTCTGATTGAATAAATTGTTTTAAGTAACCAACCCTTTAAGTTGTTCCTGACTTATGAGTCTGAGCTCATGGAAAATGTACAGGACATCTTCATCAGTCTAGTGGCATTTGTTGGAAAACATATCTCTGTGTTTAACTAATGACTTAATTAGAAAAGCAGGAGTCAGCTGGCAGTGAATGGTGAATCTTTATTTAACAGGGAAACATGAAAATTAGCCATCCATCTGTTTTTTCCTATTAATTACCTCTAAATATTAAAATTTAATACAGTCCTTAACCTGGTTGGTAGTTTGAATGGAAATAGTGGTGATCAGATACTAAAAGAAAGACATTAGTAGACATGAATATGATGCAGCTCCTGTATTTTACAGCTATTGTACCTATCTCTGAAATATTTTACCTACTTACAACAGCTGCATGGAGGTTGTGTTCACACCATTTCTGGTCCTTCGGTCATACTTGTGGCTTTATACAGGTATCAGTATAGATGACAGAGTTAACTGAGCCATTACTTTTGTATGAGAAACATGACTGCACACTGCATGCCAGGAGCAGTGTCTAGCTGTAGGTCCCACTTGGATGGTTGATGTTAGTGGGGGTTGGACTAGTTTGCCACCAGAAATCCCTTCCAACATAAATTATTCTCTGTGATGATGTGACTTTAGGAGTAGCAGTCAGAACTTGCAGCCTATCATATTTTGTTGGTTTTACCCTCTGAAATACTTCTCACTGGCATTGTCAGTCCCACCTCTCCCCTTCTCCTAGTGAAGACCCCTGTGAAGCCCACCCTGTGGCTAAACCTGAGACCCAGAGACAGCCCCAAAGAAGCTGGCTGGAGTGCAGCTTCTGCCTCATCTTAGCTAGGTGCCTCAGGATGACTCAAACTGTCTGCCGGGGCAGCCTTCACATTTGCTTTTCACTTTCTGGTCATTACTGTAGCTGGGCATCTTTGTAGCAGAGCACCAAACTGCCCAAGGGAGACCAAAACCTACTCCTAGCAACAGCTGCCTGTGCATCCTGCCTTCCCTGCAGTAGTCACCTTTTTTGAGAAAATTATGCACAATCCCTGTTCTTTATTAATAATTTCTATTGAACTTGCTGAAATTAAAAAAAAAAAAAAAATTGTTCTGCAGCTGTTCTTACAAATACCATTTTTAATTTTAATTCCCAGTTATTTTTTTCCTAATGGCATGTGTACACTGGGGAGCTGCTTTGTAAGTGTTACAGATAGGCGAGGTCAGGCCACTCTTTCCCAGATTTAATCAAGAGTTTCCACCTTCAACAGCCTGCCAAAGGAAAAACCATAATGGATCTCTGGGCTTCCTCACTTTAAGACATTTTCAGTGGCTGTGATTATTTTCTCCCTCTTTTTAGATATTAATGTTAGGTAGTAGGGAATCTAAAGACAGTTGGAGGAGGCAGCTGTGACAATAGCTTCAGAGGGGCAGGGCAGCTAGAGATAAACCTCCTAAACTCGGGCATGGAAAACTTGGAGTACTAAAAGCAGAATCCTTCTGCATGTGGGTAAGTGGTAGGTCACACTTTTGTCACCTTCAAACTTGATTTAAACTTAACTTGTGGCACTGCATCTTTCCAACTGAATGCTTTCTCTGAAAAATAAGGATGTCATTTCTCAGCTCCATCTGGAGTTTATTACTCACATGTTACTTACACTTCCTTGACTCTTGATAAGAAAAATGATTGTCATCTTGTAAATTTTCAAAACATTTTTCAGAGATGGCTTTCAGTGCTGTTACAACACTTTTGCTACCTCTAATATTTGGTTTGATGGATTTGAAGCTGCCCATGCTATAGTTCACTGTTATTGCATGTCAGGTTGATGTATGTTATGTTTTCTATATGGTATATCAGTATAATTCAAAAAGAATTTGTCCAGAAAAATGGTCAGGGAAGAAAATTATGGTGCAAGGTAAGTCATCCATATTTAAACAGTGCTTGGGAGTCACTAATGAATGCTACCAGATGCTCAGCTTTGATTTTGCCTCTTCCTAGAGTGATTTACACAATATCTGAACCAGAACATTTAACTTTTATAAGCACAGAAGACAGGATATGAAGAACTCTCTTCCTGTTTCTCAAGACTCTATGAAGGACTCCTAGAAAAAGAAAACCCATAAAAGAACCTGATCATAGGTTAAGCTGACAAGAATGACATTGTGAATTGTAAGATGACAGTAAGACAGATGTTCAGACTGCTATTAAAAAGAAAAAAATTATGTTCCCTAATTTTTTTTTTTTTTTTTTTACTGCTGTTAAAACAGAAAATAATTTGGTCTTAGATGATACTTCTTAATTTCTGTTACAGAAAATTGGGGAAAAAAATGGGAGAGCAGCCTATCTCAGTGAAGGCATGCCAGCATTTCATAGCTTTCTATTCTGCTTTTTCATATCCATGTCTTTATTAATATCTTGGAAACAGTACTTAAAAATTACTCAGATTACCTTTAACATCTCTGGCCTGCTGAGAAGGTATCCAGTTGTTTAAAACTGTGGGGTAGGATCAATTGATTCATAGGGTTGTGCACCACAAGGTCCAGATGAAGTGTGGCACAAGTGAATATTGTCACCCCAGAACTGACCAAGACACCAGACCAGAGCCCTAAAGAAATATGGTTGGTGGTATTAAAAAAGTAACCAGTCAGATATGCAGCTGTTTTTACAAGGTTTTACAAGGATGCTTGCTAGCTGTGTCCTCTCAATTGCTGAACAAACTGCACAGGTGTCTGCCCAATACTATGAGCATAAATCTGGAACCCTACACACACACAAAAAAAAAAAGCGCCATTTAAAAAATTACTCTGGAGTACAAAATGGGACCCATCTTTAGATGGAATGAACTGAACATTGCTTTTTGTTTTGGGACTGTATTCCTGAAGAAAGGAATGGTTTATTCTACCTCACCCCAAGCTGGAAAAGGTGGTTATTTTCCTTCTAAATGGCTGTTACAGTTTTCTCAGAATGCCACAGTAAAGTTTTGCTGTTTAGCTGTCATGACCATAAAGTTTTTATTAATTTTTGAATATGTATTTAGGGGGTTCAGTTTATAAGCTTTTATATTACTACAGTGCACGATAATTTAGATATTTGATTCTTAAATGAAAAAAGTATAAAAGTGAGTATTGTTGTATGCTTCTCAAATCCTTGATTACACAAAAGCCTTAAATGTATCTCATAGTTCCTTTTTTTTGTTGTTTGTTTCACTGATAAAAAAATCTGTTCCTTTGTAGAACAAAGTTATTTCAAACTCTTTACCATGAATATCACTACAGGTAAAAAAAGGCAGAATGAATTACAGGCTAAAGATAAGTCAAGCAAATAGGCAAACACAAAAATCCCCTTTATCAAGGGAAATGATGACAGAGTCAAATTATTTCTCTTATTTTTAAGGCCAGGAGTCATGTCATCATCATTGTCATCTCCCAGTACATTTAAGTATGCTCTCGACACCTGATGAGCTTTCTAAAGGCCAGCTTGAAATCTTCGTTAAAGCTAGTATACAGCAAAGGGTTGATAAGGGAGTTGACATATCCAAGCCAGGTCAAGAAGTCCGCTACTTCTGGAGAGACAGTGCAAACATGGAGGCCCACAAGCAACTCCTTGATGAAAAAGGGCAACCAGGACAAAATGAAAGCACCCAAAATCAGCCCCAGAATGCGAGCAGCCTTTCGTTCCCGCGTCGTGGAGATCTGCTGCCGGTCACCAGCCAGGTCCAGGTCATTCTCGAAAGGAGGGATCCTCACAGACGTGTTTATCTTATCGAACTCCATGGTTGGGTCGGATGTGGAGAAGTCTGAGACGCAGAACGTCTGTGTGAGCTTGCAGCTGGCAAACGAGTTTTGGCTGTCAGTGCTCCTGTTGCTGAGGTGGCGGCTCGAACCCCGCTTTTGGTAAAGGCTCTTCGCAGCGTGGTAAATTCTGTAGTACAGGATCAGAATCAAAGTCAATGGGATGTAAAATGCCCCGAATGTGGAATAAACAGTGTAGATGACATGATCGTGCTGAATGCGACACTCACTGGGAATACTGACACTGTGGTGATTTCTCCAGAACAAAGGGGGCATTGATATGAAAATGGAGATAGTCCAAACTGTGACTATCATCAGCCCAGCCCTTTTTGCTGTTCTTTTCCTGGCATATTCAATAGCGTCTGTGATCGCCCAGTACCTGTCCAGGGCAATGACACACAGATGAAGGATTGAACATGTGCAACAGGTCATGTCGACACTAAGCCAGATCTCACAAATGAAGTATCCCAAGGTCCATTTATCTATCATTATATAAGTGATGCTCAAGGGCATGACGAGAACAGCAACAAGGAGATCTGTCACAGCTAGCGAACATATTAAATAATTTGCTGGCTGGTGGAGCTTCTTGGTTGTAGAGATTGCTGCAATTACAGCAGAATTCAGCAGCATAGTCAAGGTTGTGATTGTGGCCAAGGTCAGGGTAACGAGCATCTTTTCAGTTACTGTTTTTGGCTTTGCAGCCAAATTGGCTTCAGTCGTGCAATTTGTGAAATTCATTTTTCCCTCCAGGATGCACAGTGAAAGAAGAAGTTGCTGCTTCAGGTAGAAAGAGTTCCAGGTTCAGAAGTTACCCATTTGAAGGAGGGAAAGAGATGATCCAGATGCAATTTTTATTTTAGTTTTTTAAATGCCGTATTCAACAAGAGCAGGAAAAAGCTTCCAGGTTTCCTCCTGTTCATTGTTTTCCTAGAAGATAAAAACACATCTGTTAGTGAACCTAGAAAAATCCCACCTTTTGGCAAAAAGCCCTAAGCGTCTAATATTACCACCTCTAATAAAAATATTGATCTGTTTTTCTTCTTCTTCTCCTCTCTTGCCTTATCTCCTCCTTTCTCTCTGCATTCATAGTTCATTTATTTTTCTTCTCCAAAGGGTTCTTTGGGCCAGATTTCCTGCTGATGCGAACTGGTTATTTCTCCTTTGGTCTTGGAGATCTCACTTAAAGTGGGAGGCTGGACCAAGGGACCTCTAGAGGTCCCTTACAACAAACACTTCTATGATTTCTGTGAATTACTGATACTAGGAGCGAGTCCTTTCCTGCTTGTTAAATGGGCTCCAGAAGATGAAATGCTGGGGAAATTTGCCTTTCCATTTTAATTACTACATGAGAGAGATCACTTTCTTCCATATAACACCTTGGGAAAAAAAAACCAGAGAGCAGCCTATCTCACTGAAGGCATACCAGCTTTTCATAGTTTTCTAATCTACTTTTTCATATCTGTGTCTTTATTAATATCTTGGACACTGTACTTAAAAATTACTCAGGTTACCTTTAACATGCAGCTTTCAAACAGTGTTTAAAGTGTTATGGCAAATGCTTAGTTTTACACAGCATATCAGTGTTGTTAAGAGCTTATATAGTTTTGTCTAATTATACCTGGCATTTCACATATGCCACAGTGTGTGTCTTTAGAGGAGACAGACAAAAAGCTTTTGCCTTTGCTTTGAGATTTTTATCAAATTGTGCTCCCTCTCAGGCAGTCCAGTATGATGCAAGGTTCAAAAAATAATTTTTTAAAAAAGGTTTGTTTCAGGTGTTCATGTGTCTTTTCCATACAACCCAGATGCTGACTGAAGCCAGAGTTAGCAGGCTGTGAGATGCAGCTTGGGATACCCTCTGGGGCCTTGCTCACATATTTGTAATTTATCTTGGCATAAAATATGTAGAAAATGGAAAGTCTGAATCCTTTTCCATGGAAATAAACTGATAGATTCCTTCCCCTGGCTTCACTTATTGAAGAGTAAGGAGTTGTCTAGGTTAGTTGTCTAGGCTTCCTTGACAGACAGAGAAATGAGATAGTGGCTGCCAGAAATACACTTGTCCCCTCTCAAGACAAGTCTTTAAGGCAGATGGTGTGAATCATATCCTGGAAATGCTGATCTTTCTCTAATTTGACTATGAGTGGCTCCACCATGGTTGTATTTAGAATACATGCGTGATTTTTAGATGGCTAAATTTGAGAGGTAAAACCTATTCTCACTGACACTAGTGGGACTTGGATTAGACTCTGAGAGAGTTTGCACAGGCAAGCTAATGAGGAATTAAGAATTTGAATGAGGAATTATGAATTTAAAGCTAAGCAGCTGCTTAGCTCTGTGTACATATGCTCTTATTCAGAAACTGGAGTGCCATCTTCTGAATGAGCTGAATGAGGAACAATCAAAAATAGAAACTTCAGAAAAAAACATGTTCTTTGCAGATAGGCACTAGGAAAGCAGATCTGTATCATTGTAGAGTCTGGGTTAGCAAAATTTGAGTTTTGAATTCTACCCAAGGGACAGCAGAAGCCTCCCCTGAACTATACTCCACTTTTCAGAAACTGCTTTAAAGTCTGAATCGCCTTGGAAAAATATCAGGCCTGCTTATTAAGAATAGACTGGACAAGTCAAATGGAAATTCATCCATCAGTCTTCAGGTTGTTACTGCATTGGAGATGGCAATTTGGTTGTTTAGGCCTAAAGCCAAAACTTCAGCTCAAACCCTCCTCACAAATTGTTCATGGGAGTCTTCTGTCAGGTCAGATCCTGATTTCATCAGTCTGCACCCTGATTATGTCTGATGCTTTGACATGTTAAAGCAAAGAAGCTTTTTCTACATCTGCAGTCCTGGAGCATGGAACAAAAGCAATTGCAATCCATACGCTTTCCTCAGCATCAGCACCTAGCAAGTACCCCATGGCCCACAAGCACACTCAAAGGTACTGGATGACATAGTGGGATTCACACATCCTCCATAACCACCTTTGAGGTGGTTCATGCACAAGAGAGCTCCTCCTCCTTCTTTGATCTAAGCAGCACTTTTTTCTGCTTGTGTTTCACTTCTCTGAGAGCCCTGATGTTTCATGGCCCCTGCTGATCTGCTCTCTCTGCTGAGCTGCTCTCTCTTCTGAGCACTGCCTATATGCATCTTTAATCCAGTAGGAACTGAATTGCTGTGGTTTTCTCCCCAAATGACTTTTTACACCAACATAACCCCAGGGAAATCCTTGCTGAGCTCTACCCGCTCTCTGCACCACAAGGAAACTCTCAAAAATAAGTTCTTCTTTTCTTTACTCAATTTGCCTTTAAACAAACCCTATCACACTTTATCAGACCCAAGCACCAGGTTTCTGTTAGTACAAAGGATGGTGCTGATCACATAGGGGAGACTGATTGTTTAAGTCTGTTCACTGCTCAGCAGAGACAGCATTTTTTTCCTTGGAAAACCATTGCAATAATTGAAGACAGGATAAAATGTAAAAAAGCATCTTCCCTGCAGCACACCAGCCTGTAGGTACCTCAGACCAGCCAGGCCCATTGCTTCATGTCAAAACCCATCACTGAGGAGATACTTGTTTTAAATTCCCATACTTCTTATAAGAAATGAGCCGTTAGCAATTCAGGCGATATAAATACCACATACAAGCACAGTATTAAGCCAACATTATTAAGGAAGTATATTTAAATGGTGAAAAGTTTGGAGATGTCAGGCTCTGGGGCTTAAGTCTCTTGTGTGCCTCTTGCCACCCCTCACCCACATTATCAGGACACACAGTGGCATTATAACATTAATTGGTAACATTCATTGTGGCCATTTCCTTTCTCCTGCTATTTCCTCTTGCTGCTCCCCAATCCAAGCCATCCTTCTTTCTATACGATCTAATCCCAGCTCCTGCCTCCCAAAGCACCTGCGGTCCCTTAGCACTTGCTTTCACATCCCAGCTGACCTCCTATGCTAGACGATCCTGAGGCTCCCCTGACCTGCTGCTGCCATCTCAGTCTCTACCTCCAGCCCAGCTCGGCCAGGGCCTGTGTCCAACTTCCTGCAGTGCCTATGCCCCAGCCTGTCCCTCACTGTTCTTGCTAGTCCAGTTTTTGTCTCTCTGTTTTTGAATTAGAAGGTACCTATATGGAATGTTTTGGCTGAGAAAAGAGATGGGTTTTTAAACTGGAAAGTGATTTGCTAGAAGATGTCAGTGATTGACCTTGCTTATTAATACAAACCAGGACTTAAATGCTACTTATCATTAATCTTTAAAAATGCAAGTGTGGTTGTCATCATATATTTTGTGGTTCTTGTATTTTGATTATTTATGTGCTGTCTGTGTCTTTGGTGATAACTATCAGCCCCTGAGAAGAGTCAGGGATGATCTAGGCCAAAACAGAACAAAAGAACCCAGGCTGTGATTCAGGAAGGCAAAGCCTGCTGGGGTAATCCCAGTATAAGGGGTTCCCATCACTTGTTTAGGATTAGCTTGGGGAACTAATGCGGCTTCATATTCTTCACACTCATTTTCTGGTGTGGCCAGGGCACTGCCATGATTTGCTTCTCATCTGAGGCTGTGTGAGGGCTGGCATGACGGGTACAAGTACCAGTTCTGGGGCACTGGGGAAGGGGCACAGGGATTCTGAGATTTGGTTTCATGAAAACACAGCATTGGAAAACTTATAATCTAGGTGTCAGGTCATTTATGACAAACATATGTAGAGATACGAGCTACAAAGGATCCAGTGAAAAAGCCATGTATGTTAACAAGAATAATTTTTCTCTCTCTAGTCAATAAATAGCTGTTTTCCAGTATCTCTATCACTTGTGTACTATTGCTATGTATTGTATTACTATCACTGTAGTAATATAGTCACTTATAAGTGACTTCTTGAAAAAGATATTAATAGCATAGTTATCATATTTAAATTATACTCACTAAAAGCACCACCATGTTTATGTTTTGCAGTTGTATCCCTTCAGGCTATCAGTCATTTCATACAGTGAATTTTATACATACAGACTAATTTTACTGATTTGGTGAAGGAAACTCATCTGGGTTCCTCCAAACAGGAATCAGTTGTGGTTCATATTAGCTGGTTATCAGTAATGGCGTTGAGCGCTGTCTGGGAGAAGGGAAGGGGGAAGAGGATGATTAATTGTTCCTTAAAAGCAACTGGACAGCTTTAGGCTGAGAAATGGCAATGTCCATGTCTGCTCCTGACAGAAAATCTCTCAATCATCTCAGCAGAGGACCACTGTGTAGCAGAATACTCTGAATTTCTGGTGGACAGCCTGACTCCCACTCCTTGGCCACTGAACTTTTTACCATTTCGTAAGAAATAGAGTACATCACTTGCGGAGAACAAGGGGAACTGGGCAGGTTACTTCCATTACATCCACAGTTTTACATTGCCTCTAAGCAGTTAACAGCACTGGGCAAATAATACACTTTTTGTAAAAAAATAAAGTCAATAAATCAATTTGACTTTGTTAAACCCTGAATTGGTTTGAGTGTTTTTCACGTCCAATATTTACATGACGGTAGCTATGAAGGGCAAGAATCTGTGGTGTGCTTCATGAGGCAGGTGGTTAGCTTATGGAAAATACGACTTAGCACATTCATGATAATGTTAATCTTTCAAACTATGGAAAGAAGCTAAACTTCCAATACTTTTAATTCAAAGAGGTTTTCTCTTCCAGGTTCATATACAAAGCACTGAAATTCAAGACATTCACTTCAAATTTATTTTGCAAGATCTTGCAACTTTTTAGATCATCCTGCTCTTGTAAAGTCAACATACCTTCTTGGACTTCAAGGCTTCTTGGTAGACAACTGATAGAGCTGATTTTAATAAAAGATTATAGGTTTCCAAGCACACTGGTGTTGCTTTGGGCTTCTGAAGATCTCAGTGTTGCAGAGGTCATGTTATGGCAGCAGTCTTAATTGACTGCAATTTATATAGGCACTGATGCTGCTGGCAACATATCACATTGGGAAAAGCAGTACCCAGAAGCTGAGAAAGTAGACATGGTCAGAATCACACTAATCTGTGGTAAGACTGTCAGCAAAATAAAAACTTGCTGTCACCAGGCAGCTCATATTCACACTCACACCATGCGATTTTGATGCCAGCTGTATTGTAGGCAAAATGAAGGCAAACTATAAGAAGGCAGGTCGAGGTTGCCTTACAACTGTGTAAACTGTGGTAGGACAATAAATGAAACATCTATTTTTGTGTGAGATCTGAAATTTTTTAAGAACCTGCCTTTGAGAAATTCCTGTCTGTGTTCTGTGGTTCAGACTTTTGGATGTGACCTTTTTTCCTACACAGACTGAATGTGGCTGTGAATTAAATTGCTATGAAGTTTGTGTGAACTGAGCCATGAATTTGACCTTCAAGTTAGGTTTTCCCTATGCACACCAGTGAACAGAGCAGCATGATGGAAAGACAGGTCAGAGGAACACAGCACAAAGCAAGTCATGTGGAGGCATAGATATTCGTGTATTTGTATCTGTGGGCATCCAACTAACATTCATACATGTACTCACCCTCACAAAAACAACCAGAGCGAAGTATGTTGTAATCAAGGATATAATGGTCTGCAGCCAGTTCTCCGGTGTGTTTGTGTAATGAGGATTACTAGGGCTGCAGGAAGAACCCCACTCAATCCTGTCCAGAGGATGGTCTGAGTGAAAAGCACAGAGAACACTGCTGGGCATGACATGAGAAATTGCTGAATGTGACAGATACCAGCACAGTCATCTGACAAAAGTCACAGATGGTGCCCAAAAGGATGGCTGGTTTTTGTAGGTGGTTGAGATGGAGTAAGGGAGGAATGACCAACATTCACAGATAAGTGGAAGAGATTTCTGAGGACTTTTTGGGAGCACAAGCTTGCAAGACCCACAGCACCTCAGTCACCACATCAGTAACTGCATGTAAAGCTGAGCTTGCCTGTGTAACTGGATCAGAAATACCAGATTTGGGTATGGATGTTGAAAACTAGGACTGAGGAGGAGGTAATTTGGCCAGGGCTGTCCATCTGGCAGGAGACTGGGATGGAGAAAGAGAAGGTCAAGGCTGGTGAAAAGAAGTGGATGAGAAGTGGGAGAGGGGATAACAAGGGTAAAAAGGGGTACACATTGCTCACCCACAGAAAAAAAACAGGGCAATAACCCAACCTGTTTTTCAGACCAGAGCATGATTCAAACCTACCACCATGGTTGGGAGGCCCAGGGGGACAGGTGCTTTTCCCCATTCTGGCTGCCATGGGGACCCAGGGGACAGAGGAACGTGGTACCCTGATGCTGCTGTGTCAATGCTTGCACCAGACCTGACGGCTTTGGTAGCCTTGGGGGCAATGAGGTGTGACTGTGTCCTCTCATCTGTGCCAGAGCAAAAACAAGTGCTCATGCAGGCCAGTTTCATGTGCACTTACCCTAGTGGCTCTGCTTACTATCCATTGAAAACTAAATTCTGTCTACAAGATTTCTGAAATGGCAAGCTGCAAAGTGGTGCTTTAGCACTGTTATTTCTGCCCCCAGATCTGATGTTTTGTTGCTCTCCATCTCTTTTACTGAAGAGCTTAGGATCATCGCCAGCATGACCATGATGTTTTAACTCTCTCAGCATCAGAAAGTGAATCTTCCCCTACTTGTCATGGTGGCTTAACCTCCATTCCCTGTGGACACTGCCAGCCCAGAGGATTTCCTTTCCACTTAGAAGTTCAGGAAAAAAATTATAGGAGAGGGGATGCTCTGTCTCCCAAAAACCCATGGTTCTCCCATCAATACCTTCTCTCTGAAGAAGCAAGAGAGACTGACTCAGAGTGAGGACAAGACTAAGACTCGTGTCCTTTATCATGCCCCAGGTCCCAGCCTTCACACCCTCAAAATGGGAGAAATGTGGTTTTTCATTGCTGAATTCCAGCTGCACTATTCCCTAACAACATTTATACAGTGATGCAATTTGCCACAGGTATGCAGATTCCTACAGACTCTTCCCATCCAGTTCATAAATGCTTCTGTCATGTTGGCAGTGCTCAAGATCATTATATTTGAAAATTATTATACTCTAGCCCAAAATTCCAGTTAAAAGAAACTATACAATGTTAGTCAGATACTTTAGTCTGGGCTTATTAATTTATTTTCAACTGGTAAGGCACCTTGTTAAGCCAAATTGAGGTACATCCATTTTAAAATAATTTAAGAATCTCCAGGACAAGTTTTGCTGTGGTGTAACCAACTCATTCGGAAAATCACCCTTTTGCCTAACCACTGTAAACCTGGGCCTGAATCAATCCGATCAATGAACAATCCACAAGCCAGCAGTTCTGCAAAGCTATTTTTAAAGAAATCCATCCAGAACCACACTTGAGAGGTAAGATTTTCTGCTATGGATCTTGGCACATGCAAATGACAAACAATAATTTGTGATGATCTTCAAACCATGCTTCCTCCCACAAGCAGTGATATAATTACAATTCACAGATGATTAGTCATTTTTATCTACTTTCCATTAAAAAAAAAAAAAAGAAAAAAAAAAGAAAAAAGAAAAAAGAAAAAGTAAATCTTGGGCAGTGGAAGCTCATAAAATGCTACTGAGCTTCAATCTGATAAAAACCAGGGCTCAATGCACATTTCATCCTGTCTTTAGTCAGACATAAATAAAAGTATCTGGGATGGTAAAATACCCAAATATATCAGAAACAACTAGAGTAGCTGCCTACTCTAGTTGTAATATTATGTAATAAAGAATACACTAAATTTAGAATAATTTGCTTTAAAAAGACTATAAAATAAAAAAAAAAACTTTAAAACTCATCATTACTTCTTCACTTCACTTTAGACCCTTAGCACAGTACATTTTAAAAGTCTCTTTTGGTTTATACTACACAAAATACCCATGTAAGGTTCAGCTCATTCCTTGTCTGTTATTCATGTCACTTTCCCCTTTTTATGCTCTACCTTAAATTCTGAGATGCTTAACCAATGAACTCCAGGGGCTGTGTTTTCCCATACTGTGGGAATAGGGCCAAGAGACATGGGTAGCTGGATCTTGCAACCTTTTTGGGGGCAGAATTTATAATAATTTGTACAATCCTACACTGTCAGAACATGTAAATGCTGCCTTTCCCACCAAGTTGTAGATAGAAAATTTTGTCCCTGTGCCTCCTCTGTCTATGAATTATGGAGATATAAACCTTCTTCCCCTGTAAATCTGTGCCTGACTGCAGAAAAATAAAATGCGTTCAGTTGTTTTAGAGACTGTATTTATGTAAGTGCTGAAATGAGCTAGTTTGGGTACCAGAAACATCATGCTACCTTAACATGGAGTGCTGAATAGTTAATTGACCCAGCCAAGGAACAGGGTAAATTCTCATCCATGGAGTTCCCAGTCCCTGAAGCTGGACATCTTTGTTATGTGAGTTAACCTGATTAAAGCTACCTGACATGCTTTTCCTTGCTATGTGGGACATCTATGTTAACAGAGGCAGGCAAACTTCTTTGATTGCCCCACAACAGCATTTGACTGCACCAGATCTGGTGACAAGACCCAAATCTCTTGTTCTGGAACAGGTGACCGTCCCAAGGGAAGACACTTGCCCCAGGTTTTGTGCCGCTGCATTACCCACTGCTGGTTTTGGCCTGGCTGTTTTGCTCTGCATTTCCCTTTTGTTTTACTGAATGGTTCAGCAAGGTGCACGCACAGCCACAGAAAAATGAGCACAGATGCAGCGTATTGGTGGATTCATGGCGCCCCCCATAATGCTTCCTCCCACTGCTCAAACTTCCATTCAGACTATTTATTCATTGACTATATGACTAAGATCTGCAATCAGATAAAATACAGGTGGGAGGACAGCTTGGGTAATGAGATACCGTATCAGACACTGGCAGCTAAGCTCTGCCATCGCTCTGTGTAATTTGTAAGGGGGGAGGAGGGCAGAGGATCATGCCATTTGCAGCACTTACAGCCCTTCTTAGAATAAAAACACTTGGAATGATGCTTGAATGATGGGTGGCCCAGGGACAGATATTCAGGAAGCTGGTTAGTAAGGTTTAACTGTAAATGTAATCCCACATTTGCTCTCTTGGTGGCATGTGAATTGTCCTGAACAGGCAAGTCCATCCCCAGTGCAAAGGATGTGCCTGCAGCCACATTGCTCGGTCAGCCAGGCAACAGCTAAGATGCAGATTCATCCATAAAAAGTCCCAGCTATGTTTTCCCAAAGGAAAATAAACAACAGTCATATTTCCTTAAAAGAAAAAAAAAAGGAAACAAAATAAAAAAAAGGCCAGTAATTGTTACTGTAGAGGCCATGCGGTCATGACAATGAAAGACCAGCACTGAAGAGATCCACATTTCTAGGTGGGAATAACATAGACAGCATCTTGGTGTTTGAAGAAAATACAGAATGTCACAACATGGTGCTGAAGTACTTAGGAAGAGAGGATTTCACTCTGTTAACTTCCAAAAAAAAATTGTCTGTCTTTAAAAAATATATCCAGGCACCAAATGTTTCAGTGTCCCCTTGGTCACTTAGAGTTTAATCTCTCTAACTATCTTTGTTTTCCCTTCTGAATAGACTTATAAAAAGAAAATCCATTATTCAAAACTCATTTTGATTAATTATTTATTTTTTTTTTACTTCCCCAGAGGTTGCAGTTATGTGGAGAATGGAAGAACTATCCATACAGATTTGGGAATGGTAACTTTTAAAAGAATACAAGCTATTTTGAAGGTTAGTGTCCTTTGAACTAATACAATGTTTTGTTTGGTTTGTAATTAGAAATAGAACTTCTTTGTTGTAACTCTTTTCCCATGGTCCTTTTGGAAAGCAAATCATGCAGAACTTGTAAAATTGTTGTGAATAAGGACTATTTTGCTGGAGAAAAATCCTATGTGGGAAAAGTACTTTAAAAAAAAAATCCTTCATTATAAAGTGATCTGTTTTTTTTGCCAACTATAAAAGCACATCACCACAACATCTTAAAAATTCCCCCAAAGAATAAAAGGACTATGTCTAATATAACTAGAAAATGCTGCTGAAGGAACGGTTGTTTTTTCTCCCCAGCTGGCAGTTCTTATTTTTACTCTGAGTTGAAGATCCCAACACAGTTTGTAAGCCTAACGCTCCCCATACTGCACACAGGTCGTGCAGGAGGCACAGTCCAATTCTTCACTTATTAACACCTAAGGGGGGGTGGAATGCAGGTTGTGAGTGGGAGATGGTATAAAGACAAAATGGGATTGATTTGTCCTGCAGCCCCTGATGCTCAAATACTTAGTTGGCACTAGAAACTCAGCAGCGCTGTAACCTGATGATGATCTGGGCTTATCTCTAGGCATATGTCTGAAATCCTACTTTATCTTCATTGTTTTATGGCCAAAAGGGAACCTAAATATGTTTCTAAGACTGTACCTGGTAGGGAAGACTCTTTCCTTATGGTGAACAGTTATTGTCCAGCCACCTTTCCTGTGTCACAAGTGGTTTTAAAGACCTCTGTTGTCATCAGTCAGACCTTCAATCTTCTCTTTCCAACCCGAGGAGTCTGAGCCTGTGCACTCATTCCTCATGGTGATGAACTATGCTGTTGCTCCTCATACAAAGGAAAAAGCCCATTACACAGGTGCTACATTATTAAAGATGCTTAGGTCGCTTAATTCCCACTGGAAAGAAACCCTGGTCCATTAAATCCCTAACTCTCATATAAGTGAAACATTAGACGCTGGATGTATAAATCCTTTCCACATATGGGTGTGAGGCTCCTAAATTCATTAGCAACTTTGGGTTTTCATTCTGAGGAGTGTTTTCAGGCTTGGAGCCCTGCAGTGTAGAACAGCATGAGTGGCAGGGTCAGGACACTACCAACAGGAATCTATTATGCCATGGTCTGTTATAGTTTTGTTGCTTTGCATTTGAACCACTAACAAGAAAAGGAATTATCTGCTTTTCAAGGTCTCCCAAATGCATTAAGGAAATCTGTAAGAAAAATCTGCAGAGTTCTCACCTGTGAATGCAATTTTCATCTCTATTTCTCATCCTGCTGCTTAGAAACATGTCAAAGACTCACAAATATTTACCGATGAATATAATTTATTCAGCTCTGGGGAAATGGTGCTATTTGTATTTATATGGAGACTATCACTTTATACAAGCTAAATGTCACTGTACATGCACTGTTTTTCAAGTCAATATTTGTTTCTTGCTGCCTTTCTGTGTCAGGAGACTGATGTCGATGGGGTTTATTTAATCTCCACATGACTTTTGTTCTGTACACAACTGCTCTACAATTCATAAAGGCCACAAATGAACAAATTTGACAGACTAAAACTCAATAGTGTATTAAGGACGTTGAAGCTTGATCTGAGACCCTTTGAAATCAATGGAAATATTTCCACTGTGAGCAAAAGATTTCAGATTAAGTCTTAGTGAACATATGTCCAATTTCTTGATGGTAAAATAAAGCAGATGACTCGTGCAATGGCTCTGGACTTACATTGACAGGCAAATATTTTATGACTGAACAAATAGTTTTATTGTAGCAGAAGGTGCTATGGGTCCTTACTCATGTTGAAAAATGTCTCATGTTGGTGAAAAGCACTGGGCTGGTAGCATACGACTGCTGCTGGGGATCGTGAGCGTGGGATTTCCATCTGGCCAGTGTGCTTACTGCAAGAACAGGGGAAATGAATTATTGACAGCCCACGTGGTGTACAACACCCTAAAGGTCAAGGACAGACTCACGCTTAGTATGTAAAAATGATTCTTGCACAAGTCCTGAGTGTAAAGCCCACTGATGAGGAGTCATTCAGATATTACACTGGCTGAGCTCTGACCTCCACAGTGTCCTGATGTACCCTCAGTATGCCATGTGGGAAGAAGGTCCAAGGATGCTGCAGCACATTTACGGTAGCGTGATTTTCTACCTGAAATGAACTGAACTCATGCTACCATCGCAGGCTTAAGGCAAACACTCATAGGGTTTGGGCCATTCTGAACAAAAATCTCAAGCTAAACTCAGTCAATAGCTCCTAAAAAATCACATGAAAAAGAGAATTACTGCTTTTATTTTTGGAACTTTGCTGTTGGTAGTGGAAGCCATGGGAACGAGTAGATCAATACCAGACACTCACTGAGCTGACAGCACATATGGCAAATATTTTGGTTGTCCTTTTAATACAGCCACTGTTGTGATACTGCATTTATATTCTTTAGGGCCCTAGCAAGAACTAGTTCTAGCTGCGCTTTCATAGGAAGGTATACTTTTTCTCTGAAACCCTTACTAAACACACAACCAAGCTAAAATGTTTACTTTTGTCCACTGCATGGGATAACTAAACCATACCTCTGCTTTTGGAGACTTTTACTTGCATCTAAGCTCACATAACTGGCACTGTAACTACATGTCTGCAGCAATTACCATGTAAATACAAGATAGGCAAAACATATCATTATGAAAACAATTGAATATCAAGCACTTCAGACATGTCATTATATGAATTAGTGGTAATTAGCTGTCAAAATCCATAAGCACAATATAATTAAGCCACAGATACAACATAAATATAAAGTAATTACAAAAGTTCATCCACAACAAAGACTGAGCTGTCTTTTAAAAGGTCTAATAAAAAATGGTGAATCAAACTCTGCTGGAAGTAATGTATGGTAAGATAGCAGGAGTTGGTGTATATGTTGGAGAAAGGACAGTTGGCTCTAATTCTCAGCAGAATGCCATTGGAAGTCTTATGTTTTTCAGCTATATACACTATACTTCTATTTCCTCTTTCTGTAGTAAATTGGTTATACTGAATACTGAAAACTCTGATTCACACTAATAACGTGATGACTAGCACATCATATCCTTTTATTAACCAGAAAAATGCCTGTGTGAACATTTGTCCTGCCCTTTGTTGGGTTTTGCTGCAGTAGCTAATACTCATAACAAATAAGAGCTATTAATATTGTGCTAACAAGGAAACAGTCACAAAAATCCCTACCCCAAAATCAACAAGAACCCTCACCGCCCCCCCACACTGCTCCCTACAGCTGCCTGTCTCACTAGTAAGAGACTGATTTTAAAGGCACTATACATTTCACACCTACCATATGTGTTTCAAGTATAATTTTTCTCACTAAGAACAATGTTAATTTGGGGAATAAACCAGATTACTTTAATCATCAGCACAATCAAAGTCTTTATTTACTCTGCCTCAGAAAATGAAAGGAGATGATGAGGAATGTCTGTCTCTTTTGCTTTACCAAACATCTACTTCAGGAAACTTGGGTAGATACAGCCTTGGGTAGAAATTACCATGGGATCAGAGGTGAACATAGCAAAGCAAAATGTTTCAAAATTCATCAGTTCTATAAAATTGAAACAGCATACATTCTCTAACTAATACAGGGACTAAAAATATGTGCACGTGTGTACATATGTTTTGTACATACCAAATTACCAAAATTACCATCAAATTGTACAACCAGTACATTCCAGTTCAACCATCTAAATGATTATTATCCTTAAATAAATATAAAAATAAATTATTATCATTAAATGCTTATTGAAAGCCTGAGGATCTGAAGATCTTCAACAGTTTGAGGATTTGATTTCTAATCTCAAATGCCACAACTGTGCTGACTCCTGCCCCTGAGATGACAAAAGGATCCAAATTTGCATGACCCAGCAAGGGTCATGCATGTTCATCCCAGCAAGGGCTGAAGAACACTTAAGTGGCATTTGAAGCTTCCTTGTCCCACGAGGGAAGACTTGCTTTCTCCCTTTCTGTGTTCCATCAGATCTGCAGCTGATACACAGCCCAGAATTGTTTGCAGTGAGAGATGATGGCAACATTCACCACAATAATACTAATCCTTTCTAGGCAGGTTGCCAGGCCTGACACCCCACCTGCTCCAGTAAATGTGGACATTGCTCACTAAGCAACACTTCTTCCTCATCTCCAAAGCAAGCGCATAATGACCTGAATGACATTAACTGGATGGAGAGTTAGGTCCTGAATCGGATAGTCCTGAAAACCTACCAGACTGAGTACATTTTTCTCTGTCAAAACTTGTGCAAGGTAAATATTCCTCCTTCATGTCATGGAGTCTCTAGGACATTATACTAATGCAACAGAGCAGAACTTGGCGTAAGAAAAGGAGCTGCTGTGATTCGGTGTCACCACTAAATGAGTTTATTTCTGGGCTGACATGGTACCACGCATGATGAGGAATTCAGAATTGAGAAATCACCAAGACAGAATAGATACAAAGGAATAGCTTAGGAAAAAAACAGAAATATTTTTCCCCAAGCAGAAATCCTCTTTGATGACATTTTTAAGTGCAGGTATAGAAGAACTGCATCTGCAGAATGTATGTGTGAGTGCATTTAATAAATTAATAATTAGAGACATAGTGCAAAGTGAGAGAAACCTTTGCAGAAAATACAGGGTCTGGTAGCTAAAAGGTGATTTTCCCTCATACCTGTTTACCTGCCTCTGCCACCTTTAGAAGTGGGTGTTCTGCATTTGGTCTCTTCAGACAAAGAGGGCTTGAGATGGCTTGGGATAGGCATGCTTGCTGGTAGCTGGTAAAGAGCACGGCAGTCTGTCTGTCAATCTGGGCATTAAGATTTTCAGACTAGGCTAATAGACAGGTCTTGCAGGGTTGGGCACTCTAATCTAATTTCCTAGGAAGTACAAACCACCACTAAGTTGTGTATGTAGGTTTGGTAGGTGGTAGAGAAAAAATATCTTCTGATGCCTATCAAGGAGCAAAAGTGCTTCTTAACACTTAGAACATTATTCTGAGGTGAACAACTGCTCTGAGGATCCCATCTGAGCATAAAATAGTACTGATGTTTCTTTTTATATATGGACAAGCTGAGGGGCAGAGATGTGAAGTGTCTTCTCCAGTCACAACCAAAGAGGTTCTGGAAGAACTGGGGCTGAAGGCCAGGTTTTCTTCATCCTTTGCTCTACCTGCTCTTCACAATCATGTACACACAGAAGTCTGGCCAATGAGAGCTAAAGCATTAAGTATGCAATGTACAGTTTTGATCTTAATATTAAAGCCACTGAACTCAATATGGAGTTTTATTGATGGGCACATAGAAAAATTCCTACCATTACTATCTGGTGGAAGTTCTCCTACCAACATTTAGCAAGTTCTGTTTTAAGCTTCTAGTCTAAACTTGCTGCCTAGGCTCATTCAATAGTCAAAGACAAGACAGAGATATGTCTGGAGGGCAATTTATCTTTCCTGCTTTAAATCCCTCTTCAGGATTGGGTGATCCACCTTCTTGAGATGCCTACCCTTCTCTATTGTTTGCGGGTACATAGATGAGCATTTCAAAACAGACTCTTATCTTTAAGATGGAAAATGTCTGATGTGATGTATTATAGCTTCTTGGTATCCCCAAAGGAGATTTGGTCTGCCCAGCAAATGGTTGGTGAATACTACACTATGGCAAAGCATAAACATCCCACTTCAGTCATTTGAAGTAACTGCAAGCCAACACTTGCAGATATTAATACTGCCTTTGTGTTTAGCTCAGTATCTTTACAGTTGCCCTCATTTTTTCTTAACTTCTTGGACCTTGACATTGTACTTCCTGAAATGAAGGGGGTGTTTAGACTTGCTGTCCCACCAGACACCCTGAATAGAAATGACTTGAAGAATCCTGAAATGAGGTGTCTGTATCTTCACATGCTTAGCCCTCTTGGACTGCCCTATGGCAAGAACCTGCAAGAACATATGCAGAAAAATCCAATGTGAGCAGGCAAAGTAATGCTCATAACTACAAATTGCTTTGACATGAATGATGTCTTTTATTTTAACTTGATTTCTTTCTTCCTCTGCTGCTCTAGGAAGAATAGAGCTCAACAGTTCAAACTTGCTGCCTTCAGTAATTTCTGGGTTGGGCAAGTGCTTGCACTGTCCAGGAGAAATAAAACTTTTTTCCCTGCTAGCAAAACCAAAGGAGATGACATTCTTTCCCAGACTTGCAAAAAGTCACATGGAGGCTAAAACATGGGAATTTTAATCCCAGAAGGGAAATATGAGTAGCTGCAGAGGGTAAAAATTGAGAGACAGGAAGTCAGACTTGTTCATAACAAGGATCTTCTTAATCAGGTGTTAAATCTCGCCCTGTAACTTGGACAGTCCAGCATAGAAATGCTAGAGAGTCACACAGAAAGTAGAAAAAATAAACTATTTCTTCAGCCTAGGAACCTTCTTTGTGTCAATATACCAGAACCACCACCTACACCACCAAATCCCAGTACTGAAGCACACAGTGAAAGATTGCTAATGGAAGCATACTAGCGGAGCCACCTTTTAGCATCATTTTAGCATTGCTTTTCATTTCCCTTCATTTTTTTTTACTATAATATTGTATTATCCATTTCTCCATTATTCATATCTGTTGTATATCAATTTCTCTGCTCTGTGTAGAAATGGAGTGAAATACTCCATTTATGAAATACTGCCTTAAAATGATGCTTGTGGGTACTGCTGTGCTGTGACATTACAAGCAAGAGCTCTATGAAACTTTGACTTACAAAAGAAAGCTTTTTGATTTATTCTAGTGCTATCGCTTTTGCCCAATTTGTTACTGAAGATCAGTGGCACACAAGGAAACGTGTCTACAGCTATGGAAGACAAAACATCTTTCCTCTATCAGTTCTCAGTAGAGATCAAATAAACTTTCAGCTATCCTCAGACATTGTTTTCATATATTCACACCCCTTAACTTCCATAGTGTACTTAGTTCCTTACATGATGTCTCATGGGAGTGCATTATTCTGATGACTACTACTACAAATGTGAAAAGTTAATTCACAAAAATGTCTAGTTTTCAAGGTGTAGTAACTCCATAAACTCACTCTCAATATTTATCATCCTCCAGTTTGGTATACCAATCATTGACAGCCTGATCTTGACTCCAGAGTAGACTCCAGAAAGCAAATAAAAGTCTCCATCCCTTTCCCATCTTAAGCTCTCTAATATGTCATTCTCAGTTTACACTTTACTTGTGATCCCTAACAGTACCACCAGGAATCAAGACCTTACTGTATTCTGCTCTGGCAACCAATAACCCAACCTGGAAGTGAGCAAATACATTTCATAGTATCATAGAATCATCAAGGTTGGAAAAGACATCTAAGATCATCAGGTCCAACCATTAACCCTACTCTACCAAGTCCATCACTAAGCCATCCCCAGGCACCACATCTATATGGCTTTTAAACACATCCAGAGATGGTGAGTCAATCACCTACCTGGGCAGCATTTCTTACAGCACCTAACGTTGCATCTTACTGCAGCAAAAATGCTCTTCTTTTTCTAAAGCATGGGACACTGTCGAGTTTTCTAGCTGCTGCCACCAGCAGCCCTGTCAACCTAGCAGTGTGCCCTGATGCGGTGTTCATTGCTGCATTCTGCACCACTGGGGTATGGCCAAAATCACAGCCTGAAAATACAATGAGTATAAGTAATGTTGTAGTAACAGCTGTCCACTGCAGTGAGGCACTAAATGCTTTGTCCAAAACCAAAGCCAACCCACTTGCAAGTTCTGCAGAACACAGAGATGAGTCACCTACACTCAGTTTACGGTCACTCCACTAACTGCTCTCTACTTACCTTTGCTATCCTTTCTTTCCACACTTCTGTACTCACTCTATCCCCTTGCATGGTTAGGTCGCTGAGTGGACAACAAACATTTTCAAATTATGCCTGTTATCTAAGGCTAGCTACAGGATGTGCTTCATGACAATGATTCTAAGTCACAGCTTATGAAAAATAAGTGGTTTAAAGTATTTCATATGTTAATTATGGTCATCAATTATTTAAGTGAAAAAACCCAGCTACCAGAGGGCCAGCAGCATGCTTTGCACTGATTGAAAAGACATGAGTAGGATCCTTGCTTTCCGGCTAAGTAGTTATTGGGCATGTCTTAGTAAGCAGACAATGTCTGCTTTCATTTACCTACCGTTGTGATATGATCCTTTTAACCTGGCCCAGGTGAGAGCATCCACCACACAAATAAATGTGCTACAGGATGCTTTCCATACCATTTACTGATCACTTGGCTGGGACACTGTAAAAGTTCTTTGGAAATACTTTTATATATAGATAGAATTTTTGTCTCTTTAGTGGGCACCAGGAGTGTTAGACTTGCAATACATTGGATATAATATCCTTAACTATATATAAACTCATTTCCCTCATCAGTACTCTTAGATCAGAGTTTTCTCACACCTAGCATTACTGCAACCCATCACCTTATTGTGGAGCTGAGGTGGGACAACAGAGATCGTGGTGGATGCTCAGAGAGCTGCTTGGTGCCGTGTAAATGCAGGGAGGCTGGGCTGGGCTAAAAGTGCACAGGCTACATGCAGGGCAGGAGAGATAGGGGCAGCTAAGGTAGTATTTGGGGCAGCAGTGACTGGATATTTCTTCCAGTAACCCCACCTGACACTGTTAATGTTCCAGATCTGTGGGAATCTTGGCTGGCCTTCACAGAAGGACTCTATCCCTGACAGGATTCAGGAGGCCTGAGCTGAGAATTGCTGTTATATCAGAGGAAAGTGATTGTGTAAACAAGCTGGGCAGAAGTGGGAGAAACAAACACATTTGGTTTTTTAATGGCCTTGCTCAAATTGTCCATCCCATCAGCACATCTGCTCCAGACTTCAGGGCACTCAGTCTGCCCTGTCTTTCTGGGAGTCTCAGTGAGTCCAAGGTACCTTCTGCTTGGAGCTTGTTCTGGCCTTGCACCACCCAAACACACTGAGGAAGAAGATGGGAGGTTCAGGGGCAGACTCTGATTGTTACATAGTGGCTGTTCCCAGTTCTCCCTTGCCTTCAGCTGCAGCACCCTTGGTAGCACTGCATAACGTCTCAGCTGCTCTCTTTCCCAATACACCTCCTGAAAAATCATTTCACATGATCCTTCACACAGCTAAACATGCTTACAGGTGACGAACCTGTATTTCACACTTGAAGGTTGGACTAGATAGCCTCTGGAAGCCCAACCTACCTGATGCATGATTCTGATTACAGCCACTGTTTACAAGACATAAGTGAACCAGTCATGTCAACCTATCCTAGTTTAAAAGGAAATCCTTGTCTACCTAGGGAAGTTTTTTAGAAAAAAAAAACCTAAAAAACTTTAAATTAATGATGGCAGCATCAGTACTATGCCTAACATAAGTGTCTTTTCTTAGATAAGCTTAACATAGATCTGTTCCCTTCATCCCCAAATCCCTTTTTTGCCACAGCCACATGCCATGTGCTGTGAGGCATGGGCTGAACCCTGGCATGCCCCAGCCCCTGGAAGAAGTGAAGCTCAACCATCCTGTAGGCTGGGGAGGACCAATGAGTTGCTGCTCTCTCACTAAGCACTATCACCGGGCACAGGCAGTGCAGCAGACTGATGGGAGAGTGAATCATATCCTTCACAATTCACAAAATGTGACAGGAGGATGAATCTGGAGAAATCCCTGGAAAGATGCACCAAGCTGCTGTGCAGCCTGAGCACTCCCAAAGCTTGTGCCCCAGAAGAGGTCACAGCTACAGGTGGTTGAAGGCTGGTGTTGCCCTCCTGCTTGCCCACTCTTTGAGGAGATAGCCAGACCACAGGATCTCTTGTGGCTCTCCCCACAGTGATGAGTGAGCTGCCTCACTTGGGACCATGATGGAGGATAAGAAGCAGCTGAATGCTCTGGAGGCATTGCACTGCTCTGGTGATGCAGAGATGCTGGTGACAGAGGGATTCCATAGCTGGGAGAACATCTCTCTGGGCACCAAAGGGTTGTAAAAGGGAGGCTAAAACAGCTTGGATGGCTGCAGGTTGCTGTAGCAAATTAAATATGATGAAACACAATAGACAGCTTTATAGGATCTATTAACTGTATTAGACCTTCATATCAGAATAATTTATTACTGGATTCTATGCAGCATAGATTTAGGCAAACCTCCTCCAGTTCAGGTCCTTTCCAGAGGCCTTGGTGTAGAAGATCCATCCAGTAGGAGTTAGTAGGAGCTGGAAATTTATTCTGGAGAATGTTCCAGCAACGTTAGAGGAGCAGCTGTAGCCCTTATTCCTAGTTGTCTTTTGTCATGTTGACACTGCTGATATGCTTGGAAGGAAATACCAATCCAAAATAGTGTTGAGGTTTCATGGAAACTGTCCAGCAAGTCTTTCTCTCAATGGCCATATAAGAGGTACTCCATGTTTCAAATCAGTTTGATTTGCTTCTCACCTAGCGATCTGCTGGAGCAGCTTTGGTTGTGGAGAAAATGACCTCCTGCATACTCACACGGTTGGAGTCACTACCCACTTCATCCATTACTGAAGGGTGTCAAATGCACCCCTGGGCTGAGTGCCTGCAGGAGGAAAATGAAGCATTTCGGAGGTATTCATACATGTCCCACTGCAGCAGTTGCAAGTGGGAATGTCTGTGCTGCTCCTCACACTCCTCTGAATCCTGGTTGTGCAGGCACTCACCTTTGGTGGGCGATTACTCTTGGATGAGCTTGCTAATGACTCCAGTTATGTCAGTCACAAAACTGATCTTCATGATTCCCGAAAGACCCCATTAATACCTCATTAGAATTCCAATGGCTTTAATTCACTGAATTATTTAATTACTTAAATTTTTTAAACATATCAGAATACCTTCTAAGTCAAACGTGACCTCTTGGTCTTCCGTGAGAAGGGCTGACCTTGAGCATGCTTCAGCGGGCTGTTGCAGCCTTGCTTTTCTCTTCACACACGCTGTCCCTACAGCACTCAGCCTTGTACCTTCAGAAAAAGGTGTTATTGAGGAAAGCAGCATGCTAAGTGGTTTTCTTTTTTTGTGTGATTTATCCAAGTGCCTGTTTGCACCCACATGCTGTGAGTGGATAATAGCAGATCTCAATCAAAGATAAAATTACTGATGCTCTTGTCTGTGGAAAATTTAGTGCAGGAAAAAAAAAATAAAATGATATATAATGATGCTGCTATACTACTAATCCTACTATGGGTTTGTCATATGTTTATCCCTGCACCCCATGCAGCATTATTATATTCACTGGTTATTCCAGTCTGTATCTCTGCTGAAACTGATGTATCTGATATTCTGCTAAGATAGTGAAAGTAGTGAAAAAAAAACAAACCCAAACATGTAAACAATAAGAGAAAACCAACATTTTTCCAGACACTATGTACGCCATGCAGTGACACTGACAATTCAGCAGTATGCTGACAGTGATTAGCACAGAGTATTGCGCTGTCCTCCTCTTGGGTAGATGTTTATAGCAGTAAATTTTGCCTATGCATTTTCTCAAAGCTGGAAGCCGTTGAAATAATTTTGCACAGGATGTTGGAGTAGTCTGGAAAAAAATAATAGAGCAAAACCAGCAGCCACTCTTGCTTCAAGTTATTGACACTTCAGTTCTGACATACATAGACAATATACCGTTAATTCTTTTTTTCACAACTGTGTTCACCCTAGGGTCTTTGGTGACTGCAAGCTATGTATACTTTTTAGCTGTAGTCTCCTACATTTTTTTTTTCAGCCTATGCAGAGAGCTGATTTCTTTCACTTATATATTCCACTTTCTAATGAACACATTTAATTTATGGGAACAGTGGAAACTGGAAAATGGGACAGCATTAGAGTTTCATATATTCACATATAAGATCATTTTTAGTTGAGATAGATGAACTCTGATGGATTACACAGGGTCAAATTATATGCTTCAAATTATACGATGTAGTGATGGAGTGGTTTTGCCAAGTTACTG